>OMMV01064249.1:1822-13521 GCA_900302635.1 Chatrabus melanurus
GGCGGGTCAAGCACTATGCTGCTCTCCTTCATCTCAGGACAGACACATGGTAAATTGGCTGTCTCATTTTCACTTCTGCCTCCCTCACTGTGAGAGGCGAGCATCTTATTCCTAATCATGCTGTGAACAATAAACACTCATATGCTGTGGAAGCAGCCTCGAGGTGCTCATGCTGCTGAATAATAACAACCATAACTTTATTTGGCACCTCTTTAAAAAAAATAAAAAAAAAACTTTGAATAATTTATTTTGCCTTACAAACAGAGAACAATGAGGCAGATGTTAGCACTTGTATTCCAAATATGAATGCAAAGTAGTAAATTATATCCCAGTAAATATGATACCGACATTATCCAGTTTCCAATTCCTTTACATGCTGTAATTTAATTGCCCAACGTGGCGTTATGTGTATTTTATACTGACATGATGGGATGAAAAAAAATCATCCACTGGGGGACATATTGGAGCTGAATCAACCAGCACCCTAAATACAGTGAGTCAGGCTAATTTGGTTTTAGGTGGCCAAGCGGTTACTGTGGTTCCTTCCAAAACAGAAGGTTTCCGGTTCAAGACCACCCCTGCCCATTCTCCATGTAATGTGGCATTGCATCAGGAAGGGTATCCGGTGTAAAACTTGTGCCAAATCAGCATGCAGAGCCATATCATATCTGCTGCGGTGACACCGAGTGAAAAGGGATAAGCTGAAAGTTAACACACGCTCTACGACTGTCTGAAATAACTATTTGACAATGAAATGTCCTGCTGTTTTTGAGAGCGTGGTGGTTTTGGTTCATTTGCTTTTACATGAAGAGAATAAAGGTTTGTTTTGTGAACTCCAAAGTGCATGTTTATCTCACACCAATTTCACTTAATTCCTTTACAGCAAAATATCTTATGTTTATGTTAATGTCACTGCTTTGTCATTACAGGGCTGTCAGTGTCTAAAGTAAATGACGCCCCCCCCCCGCAAACAAACAAAAAAACTCAAGAAGTTTCAAAATTTTGGGAGATATTCTCTTGACACCGATACTATTGCACAATGTCCAACACATGGGTGATTGCAAATCACTGATTACATTCACAACTGCAAGGTGCTCACTCAACACCAGAGCAAAATACTTTATCAGTGCTAAATCCTCAGTTAATGCAAAAAATAGAAAAAGGTGACAGTACTCCAATCAAAGTTGGAGTGCTATCCTTTAAATGAATAAAATTACAAAAAAACAAAAAACAAAAAAAAACTTGGATTGGAGTGCAGTCCTTTTGATTGGGAATCATTACCACTACCTCTATGTCTTACACAGGCCCTGAGGCCAATCAGGCCAGTCACTATCTCTGGATACCGTAGCATAAAGCTGATGAGAGTCTATGACTTCTCCTGGATGGTACGCCAGCCCATTGCAGGTTATGTCCCCAATCACAGCTGTTACCCATTCACAGCTGGGTGGACTGGGACGATGCAGATGTTGTGTCTTGTCCAAGATAGGTAGCCAAAAGCACACATCTGTTAATTGAACCCCAGTCAATATATTCGTCATTCAATTCCAATCCCACAGAGCCACCTGCAAACCATTACATTATAGATGCAAATTAAAATGTAAATTAAGACATGCCAAAATAGCTATTATATTTTAAAAAATAAAATGTTATTGTGTGTCTTGTCAAGCTGTGCAAAGCAATATTGAGCTCTACAATGTATTCATTATTACTTTCAAGTGTACTATTTGAATTTTTATTGTGAGAGTTATTATATTACACTATTGGTGGTTCTCCAGCAATCCTGCAGATAACTCCTTTCTGGGGGTTGGTGTGGTGAGACTGGCACTCCAAACACCGCAAAAACCTTTGCAGACCTCAACAAAAGAAAAGATCTCTTGCTTGTACCCTCTGTGGGATTAACTCTGCTGTTGCCTGCCGCTGGAGGATAGCACGCATTTTGAAGGGGATAGGGGAAAATCTGAGTCTTCATCTCTGGAAAAGAAGAAGCCATCAGAGAAAATCAAGGGTCCTTTCTCTGGGGGGTTGTAACCTGTGCGGTGCTGAGGGGTTAGCCACTGTGCATCAGTGCCCAGGTCCAAACCTGAGGCAGCGTATTTTATGCAGGCGGGCACGTGGAACTTCCTTTCTTGAAGCAAGGATGACCATCTCCCACTGCTGTCAAGGCAGTATGGAGCTCTGCATTGCTGTGGTAACACTGTGTGAGGTCCACAGACCTGAGAGTGGCCACATTTCAGGTGTGACAAACACCTACTTTTGTTTTGAGCACTCTCGTGTTTAACATATCAACAAAATGGCAGTTTTTGTGGCGGGCTGCTCCTTCCATTGGTATTAGACATCACCCATGCCAACGAGAGTATGATGAGATTCAGATTTGGGCACTCTTTGGTTGTCTTGTCTGTTGTCTCAATGTACTTTTTGACTACGGTGAGGGACTGCAAGCACTCCTTGAATGCAAATATCAGCAGGGCTTCTCGGCAGCCCATGATGCTTTTCGCAAAGCATTTGATTTGGCTGATCCCGCTGCATTTTTGGATATGCTGAGATCATAGCTGACCTACACATGGGTACTGTGAGTGCTGTGTGGAGCTGAGGCAGAGTCTCTGAGTTGTTTTCCAATGAATTCTGATGATTTTGAGGGATGTATTCTGGCTCCTGCTCTGTTCAGTGCTTGCATGGACTCGGCGTTCGGTAATGTTGTGGAGTCTAGCAACATTGGTGACTGGAATCACATAGTTTGCATAATGATTGCAGCATTTAAGAAGCTGAGTGAGGAGTCAGAGTGTCTGGGTTTGCAAACGAGTTGTGTTTGTTCCAGTCTTGCTACTGCACATTGTTGTGAGACTTAAACTCTAACCATGACCTAATGTGATGAATGGATGTCTTCAGTACTCGATCTTTCTGGAGAAGCTGGGTAATGCTGCACTGACTTTGTGTCAGATGAGCTGATCTTAGGGAGTCTCAGATGAGGTGTACTCCTGGTATTGTGCAGGAGAGTCAACTATGACACTGTGGTCATATGACGCTTTTTTTCTGAACATGATCCAGTGCACAAGTGCATCAGTGCAAAAGACCCGAGCAAATGGACAAGGATAAATGTATGTCCAGCCATCACCTGGCTGTGTCGGACTGATGGCTGCCTTTACGAGATAGACAGGGATCGCAGGTCTGTGTGGGTGGTTGGCAGTTGAGACCCAATGCAGTTCTGTGACGAGTTGGATGAGGCCATACGTTGCACCACACATGCTACTAAATCTAAACTTGATCTTGACATGTCCAACACCCCAAATCCACTATGTTTGTCATAGAAACAATATAGGGCTATTTTGTAACACCCCAAAACCAGTATATTGACTTTAGTTTAGCTTTTGTAATAAGCACTCTGTTTCTCAGCAGATATTCAAATTATACTAAAAACAAATCTTTAACTAAAGTAAAATGAAACCAGAAGGGCACTCAGATATTGTATAGCATCAGAAACCAAGTAATAACTCAACAAAATGAGGGTAGGTACCAATTAGTCTTTGTGACATCATAAAGCAGGTTCTTGAAAAAAGTTGCACAAAGGAAGACATATCTTTCACTGCTGAAGAAGGACAGATGCTTGAAGCACTTTACATTTATTTCCACAATCACATCCTCCTGGTCCACTGAGCTACCTGTTCTACACAAGATAAAAGGAAAAAAATGGGCCAGACTGCCACTAAAGTGCAATCAACTCTCTCCTGTCCTAAAGGCCCAGTCACACCTTGGCGTTTACCTCAGCGTTTGGTGAACACAGTAAAAGGGAGATAAAGATGGCCAAATGCCAGCAAAAATCATGTTCCTGGAGTTTGGTAGCGAACCTCAAATGTGGCATGGCATTCCACAACGTGATGCTAGTGGAGGCATGCAGAGGCGGGCGATAGCCAGCGGTCCATTAGAACAAGCGGGACCTTTGGCAATGTGGCAACGTGCTGGAGAGGGGTTCGACACACCAATGTCCAGTGATTCTGAGCAGGCAGATGAAGCAGCACCCAGTGTTGACGATCGCATCAGTAACTTTGGCTAGAGGATGCTACCGGAGGCTGCCTTGGTCGTAGCGGAGATTAACTTTCTCTACCAGTCTCCACCATAGCCACAGGTATGTCGGCAATCGGCAAAAATTTTTCAACATGGTGAAAATTTTGGACGCAGTGGCCGTTCATCAGCGAACCCTGGCGAAGGCCGGCAGAGGCTTCCGGAGGCTAGCGATCACTGATGTTTGCAAATACGTTCATCTACGTTGGCCCAGTCGGTGTGACTGGGCCTTAAGGACCATCATCAATTACAATTCCAAAAGTTTGTTTGGTGTATACATTTGTCTTATCTGCAGGTTAGCCCAAAGGCTCCAGGCCAGGCCAAATCAAATTTGTCAGCTTTTGACTAATCTCCTTGTCAAACCAACCAACAAACTGGCACATCTCAAATACAGCTAGTAGGGTGTAGGAAGTATAGTCTTCGCTGTGGACAGTGAGATCCCTGTGGTATTTTTCATTCTTAGAAGAGCAGGATGCAATTTCATCAACATTTTGCCCAAAACTTTGATTGTGGTGAAGGTTGTATTACAAAGCAGTTCATGGAAGTGCATGTTTCATTCAGAGCACGCTCAAAACAGCTCAAAACATCCATACTATCTAATTCTCTGTGTCAGCATAGCAGGCTTTACCATGTAACGTGTAATTTCAGTTTGGATTAAAAATAAACCGCTTTGCAATAATTTCCATGGCTGTTGAGTCAAACTGACTGATGGCATTTTTAACTTATTTACGCTGTTTTCAGTAAATATTCTGTATTTACTGCATGATACACTTTTAAAATGTAATGCTATGTGCTTTGCTGCAGTCCAGCCTCTTTCAGACATCCTGCTTTGTTCATTGATATGCACAGCACTGTGTGTTTGTGAGTCTGGGATTATTTAGAATGATTTTTATGGTAAGTGCCATTGGTCATGCCGTACCTCTGAGGAACATGATAGAGTTGTGAAGGAGAAAGACAGATACCGGCAAGTATACTCAGAGATTAGACAGAGAGAAGTGGTGGAGATAGAGTAATGAGAGAATTTTAAAGGACAATACTGGTCATTTTGATGTTTGAGCAAATATGGAATTGTAATATGTATGTCACAATGTGACATACATATGACATTGTCACATTCTAGGCAAACTATTTCCTAAAGGCTCAATCTCACTATAACGTTTACCCCATCGTTTGGTGAATGCAGGGCAAAGTTGAGAAAATTGACCAAACATCAGCAAAAATCACGTTACTAGTTTTGTAGCGAGCCTCTAATGCGCCACAGGATTACACAACGTGGTGCTAGCAGGGGCCCACGGAGGCGGGCGTTAGCCAGCGTGCCATTAGAACAAGTGGGACTTTTGCCAACGTGGCAAAAGCCAGCGCAAATGATCGCACCAGTATCTTAGGCTAGCGGAGGCCAACAGAGGCTAGTGGAGGCTAGCGGAAGCTAGCAGACACTGACGTTTGCAAATGCATTTGTCTACATTGGCCCAAACATCTCGGTAAGATTGTGCCTTAAAAAGCAAAACTGAGAAAAGTGAAAACACATTTATTTGCATTTCCTGGGTGTCAGTAACTTCTCTGTTTATTCTTGAATGACAATAAATCAACTTACTGATACTTGAAACTGATAATTAATTATTGCAAATTTCTAATTTTTGTGTTTTAGTTCTCAGAGTGGAATGTACTGAGCCAAGTGCCATACAGTGCTACATCAGTGTTGCTATACAAGTTGAATAGAAGGGTTTCACATCATTTGAGGAAAATGAACAATTCAAACAAAGAAGGAGTTTAGCCAGAAAGAAAAACTCTCAATTTACATGTCAATCTACACTCTAGCCCTTATTTACAGTCATGCAGTTTGGGTTGTGATTAAAAGAAAGAAACTGTTGCTATAAGTAGCTGAAATAAGTTTCCTTCACACCGTGGCTACACTCACCTTTATGCCTCTGTCACACTATCACGTATTTGCTTCCCGCAGAGCCCGTATTTTGAAATTTAAAAATACGGGGGTTATGCAAGCTTTAAGGGAAGCCTAGTTAAACACTACGGGGATCTACGGGAATGCTTACGGGATGAAAAATTTATCGGGCAAGATTTTTAAAATGTTCAAAAAATTTTGGAGGGTCCTCCCATAGCTGTTTTACTGGAACCGTGTGTAAACTCTACTTAAAGTCTACTCAAAGTCTGTGGCAGCGTACACAAGGTCTACGAGCCTATATGTAGCTGCTACATATTGTGAATGGACTCACGTACACAGCCAGTAGGCTTGCCGCTAGCTTCCCACCATACCCTTTCCTGCCTTCTTGTATCAGCCGCCTCCAACTCTCCCATCAGCTGATGGTCATGTCCATACAGGGATCTGTTCAGGATCCACTCTCTCACCGAGGCACACCTCATCTTCTTTCTGTGCTTTGCTTTCTCTCTTTCCCTCCATTCATGCAGCATCAGTAAACCATTTGTAAGTGATAGTGAAATGCGATACCTCAGGAATGCAGATCTCAGCTGTCTCTCGTTTGGATGCATTTTGCTCCTTCCAAGTGAAGATGCAGAATGGCATAATCAGAGATGTACACGGGAACATATGGGTCTTACGGGAACCACATGTGAACTATACCAGTCTTACAGTAACCATATGGGCCTTACATGAACCATATGTGAACCATACGGGCACAATACTGTAACCATACGGGACCCATATGGGCCTTCCGGGAAGCTTACGGGGTCATTTTATGTCCCGGATACGTCATGTGTGCGGGACGTGCATGCTAGCTGTACTTAAAGTGGGCGGGAACCATACGGCTTGAGCAAATACGGCCTCAAAAACAAACAATTTTTCCTGCATATGGGCCATAGTTTAAATTTCAAATACGCAATGCATACGGGAAGTAAATACGTGATAGTGTGACAAGGGCATTAAAGACATGATCAGCAGCTGAGGGTAGAACTCTTCAAACATGACTCCAGGCAACCTTCCTTGGCAGGATGTCCACACATCTAACAGGTAGCAGACCCAGAAAATGCTGGAGTGATTATATGCCCCAAGGTTGACCAAACAAGTGCTATGAGGAGCCAAGAGGATGCAGCTCTTGGTTCCAATTGCTAGCCTCAGCACGAGTTCACTTATTTGCTCCTCAACTCAAAGTGGAGATTTTCAGAAAAATCACCTGCTGAAAGAAACTTTTCTGTTGTTTCTCTTCTTTTAGAGAGATTCTGAGTGACTGTATGCTGCAGCATAATTGCTTTCATTACATATGAAAATCACATGCAGGTGATATGCTGCTAAGGCCATGTATCCATATAGCATTTTTATTTATTTGTGTATTTATTTTCTGAGTGCCAGCATCATTTTTTCAGTTGGTCTACATGGAAATTGAGCTTATGCGGCCCCCGAGAGAAAAAGCACTGTACCCAGCGTCTTTTTGCAAAGCACATTGCCTTTTTTGTGCGGCCACTCTGATCACTTTAAGCTAAAAATCTCAGAACTTTTCAGAAAGGCGCTGTGTCATCACTGCGCCACCTTTTCAGGCAACCAATCAGATGGCGCAAAACTTGTCACCCTCACGGAAGGAGAAGCTTGGTTTTGCCGTCTCTGTCTACAGACAGCTGCTTTGTCACACAAAATCTATCAAAATAGAAATAAGAAAACCTTATCTGTGATAACAGATTGGACAAACGCTATGTTCCTGTTGAGGGTGAGTGCTTTTATCACCGTATGCATTATAAGATAGTTGTTAGCTGTTTTTTTGGTGTCATAGAAACAAACACCACAAAGAGTGTTCTTTATTTTTAAGAAAGCTCTGGGATGAAGCGCAGGGATTAAGCATTTCTCGTCTCCTTCTCAGCGCTTTTCTGACAGCAAAAAAACAAACAAAAAAAAACCACTATATGGACATGTGGCCTAAAATGTCATCCCATAGGATGCAGACACAGTAATGGCAGTGAATGCTCCTCAACCAGATCCCTATTACCTCCACCAAGATGGTTCAAACCTATTATTTATATAGTGCCAAATCACAACTGAAGTCACCCCAAGGTGCTTTACAGGTGCAAGGTCCAAAATCAGCTGGTGAGGCTCAATGGGGTGACCACTCATTCAGGCCAACCCAACCAACAATAAAACAATAAAAATAATAAAAAATAACATATTACAACAAGTACAAAACAACAGTGGACTAAGGAATGAAGTACTAAAATTATTAACCCAACTAAGTCCATATCAATTGTATGACAGAGAAAACAAACGAGTTTTTAACCTGGACCTAAACAAGTCCACAGAATCTACCTTATCTTAATGGACAAACTGTTCTTCAAAAAAGGTGGACAATAAGAAAAGGCTCTTTGACCAGCTGATTTTTTTCTTCACCTTCGGAAGACACAGCAGTCCTTTGTCCTGAGAAAGCAGAGCACGAGCTGGTGCATAAGGTGTAAGTAGATCAGCCAAATATGAGGGGTTAAACCATGCGGGATGAAGGTTGTGAGGAGAGCAGCAGCTGCCAGGAGACAGCACTCCTCCTTCAAGGTTGCAGCATCTCAAACACTGGTCATGATTGCTTCTTCTGGTGCCAGAGATGATGTTGTTTGCTGAGTTAACGGTGTGGAACTGAAAGCTAGGCTCTGGAACCAGGGGTTAATATACTAGTCGCACGTGTAGTCGCCACTATGCTGCATATATTTCTCACAACTGTTGCATGACAGCTCCACGAAAGTCGCAACTTACAAATTAGTCGCTTTTTTATCACATGATTGTCACTGGATTTTCGCATAAATGCCGCGCTTGTAGCACAGCAATTCTGCATCTATTTGCATTTTTTTCTATTGATTTGGGACATTTTGTTGCAAAATAGTTGTGTAACAGTAGCACAAGTCTCAAAATACTCACAAATTAAAAAAAAAAAAGAACTTGCGTATTTAAAAAAATGTGAAAGTCACGAAATATAAGGTCGCAAATTTAATGAATGCGAAAAATCGCAGATGAGATACCCCCTTAAGACAGACAGACAAATAGACTAATGCCTACAAAAACAGAACCTCCTTGGTGAGGTTCAATGATCAGGATCAAATATGAGTGATCAGGACCAAAGATCAGAATCAAAGGTGTGTTCAGAGCTAAACTTCAGTTAAAGGAGACTTCGCCACTTTGGGTTAGGGTTAGGGTTAGGGTTTCCTTCTGCACGTAACACATTTTTAAGCTTTTCAAAGATACTGGTGTGATCGACATTAGGTCAGCTGTCGAAGCCACATCGACCACTTCACCAAACAGCTCTGGTTCCTAAAATTATAATAATATTATGGGGTATAATAGAATGCTAATATTGGGCATCATAATTCAGCTAACAAGCTGACTCTAACGTTAGGGGTGAAGACATTAAATAGGCGAACCAAAGTTACTTTTCGGATTGATTTCGTGCATCAAAGTTCAAATGTGCTAATCAGTTCCCCTTGTTTTTTTTGCTCTTTTTAATATGCTGAGTTCCAAGATGATAGCGGTTGTTTTCTGTTACCAGCGCAGGGAAGAACATTTTTTCCATGCTTTAATCTTTGCTATTTTCTCATGAAATGTTGTCGAGTATTCGTTTCAAGCCTCTAAAAATTATTCAAATGAAAAAGACTTAGAAGAGAAAATTACTGCTCAATTGTTCAAAACCTACTTTGCACTGAGGGGATGCTCATTGCTTTGTATGAACTGCGGTAATAAATGATTAATCAAGAAGATAATCGGCAGATTTAATCCCTGGTTCTCATAATCATAAAGCCCACACAGAGTGTTATTTATTTGATAAATCCTCTTTAGTGCAGGGTTGTGGTTTCTTTCTCCTCTCCTGCATATGGACATATAGGTGTGTGGGTCTTATTGCGGGAGGGTTAATGAGCCTGTGAGTCAAGGAGGCGAAAAGAGTGAAAAATGATGCAGGAGAGGACAGGAGATTTGCTGAGTGAGTGATAATTTGGGGATTAGACTTTCAAGTAGGAATCGAGCTGAGTTGAACCAAATTCTTCCCACATCCACTTGTCATGGTGCAACAGAGTCATTTCCATGGAAATGACAACATCACCCCTGTTGTGGTTGAACGTTTTACTGCAGAGTGAAGAGCAGCCAGAACGTATACATTGCAGGCACAGAAGTTAAACCCCTGAAAGCATGTGCTTTTGCTCAATTCAGGTTTTTAACTCCGCCTTCAATGAACATCAGTAAGTCTGGCTGGACACCCACGGGTGCTTCCGTTACACTTCATTTCATATCAAAGTGCGATCCAGCCATCACGCAGGTCAATTAAGAAAGAAAGTTCTCATTTAGTGTTATGGTTCGATAGTCAGCAGCCCGCTGAGAGCTCACATCATTGCTTTTTCATCAAAAACTGACCAACAAGTAGCGTTAGAGGCCAATCAATGCTTCACATTCAAAATAAAAAAAGCAAGTTGAGAATATTTGCAAGATGTGATGTAGTTTGCTTCAAACTTTCTCTCTCTACTATCTTCATTGTTATCATTCATGTGGTGTCACGATCTACTTAGCTTCATCAGGAAATGTTTTAATTTGCTACAAACCTTGTTTTTGTTATGTCACTAATTGCACAAAGTTTGAGTTCTATCCCTACAGCTCAAATTTGAAAAATTTAAAATGATTTATGAGAAATAGGGATGCTG
This sequence comes from Chatrabus melanurus, assembly GCA_900302635.1. NCBI lineage: Eukaryota > Metazoa > Chordata > Actinopteri > Batrachoidiformes > Batrachoididae > Chatrabus > Chatrabus melanurus. Next base: position 12,506 of record OMMV01064249.1, read on the forward strand.
TGACTAACCAATTAAACTATCAATCATGGATAAAAAATATCAGTTTCCAAAAGGTGCTATCTCAATATAATGTTTACCCCAGCATTTGGTGAATGCAGGGAAAAGTCGAGAACATTTGCCAAATGTCAGCAAAAATCACATTAACGGAGTTTAGTAATGAGCCTCTAACGCAGCTCGGCATTCCACAACGTGTTTGCTAGGGGAGGCCAGCGGAGGCGGGTGTTAACCAGTGCACCATTAGAACAAGCGGGACTTTTGCCAACGTGGCACCGTGCGGGAGTGGGGTTTGACACACCACTGTCCAGTGATTCTGAGCGAGGCAGGGCGAAGCAGCACCCAATCATTAGCCAGCATAGATGATCGCACCAGTAACATAGGCTATCGGAGGCTAGCGGAGGGTAGCAGAGGCTAGCATAGGGAACTTGGTCAAAGCGGAGATTAACTTTCTCTAACGGTGTCCAACATAGCCAGAGGTATGTTGGCAAATGCTGAGAAATTTTAAACATGTTGAAAATTTTGGACGCGGTTGCTAGCGGAGGCCAGCAGACACTGATCTTTGCAAATACGTTCATCTACGTTGGCCCAAATGTCTATGTGAGATTGCACCTAAAGCATAATACAGCATTCATATGTTGGCGGTATGTGGATGTTTTCATTGAGAAGACAATGGAAAACTCCACCACCACTGGCTTTGAGAACAACACCTCACACTCTGCAATAGCATGTGCCAACAAAAGTCTGATGCTGATCTATCCTCACCAATGGTCAACAATGGACTGTGAGAGATGATTTACTTGATTGCAGGCACCCAGTTGGTCCTGACCATGATGTTCTATTCAATTCAATTTATTTATACATCGCCAAATCACAACAAAAGTCACCCCGAGGCACTATACATGAGCAAGGTTTAAACCTTACCCACCCAAGGAAAAATTCAGACATTTTTACAGGAAGAAACCTCAAGCAGACCTGACTCAGTGGGGTAACCATCTGCTTTGGCCATACAAACGAAATTA
>OMMV01064260.1:0-12280 GCA_900302635.1 Chatrabus melanurus
ATCTGCAGGTGATTGAAATCGAGGTGAGCAACTAATGAGAGAATGGGGATACTGATTCCAACTGCTTAGAGAGTAATTGCAGACTACATTGAGACCAAGTGCCGAATTAGACAAATGGCCATTCATCTCAGTCGCCAATCGGTCGCAAGCCCAGTGAGATACCAGCTTTAGTCGACCTCGACTCAACTTTCATGACATACCTGTCGATTTAAAAAAAAAATCTGAAGTCATGCAACCTCTTAGACTTCATAAGGCAGCTTCTTGGAAAAGACCCTATCTTGGTCAAATCTGTCTATAAATATCTGAGATATCTTGTACACAAATAGACGGTATGATTTCATAACCTCTGCCCTCCACTGCTGGTTGACAGTGGCAGATAGAAGGTATTCAGACTCTTGTCACCAAGACTTGAAAAATCAGGAAATTGTCCTCCAGCTATGTAAATAACTCTTCCCAGAAGCTAATCCTGAAATCACATGTGGCTCTAAAGCTGTTTGCTGGCATTAAGAGAAACCACTCGGAGCGCATTTCTCTGCCAAGACCCAACAATCTCCTTGTTTGTCTGTCCACACAAGATTATAGAAGTCTAGAACATTTTTGAAACATTAAAGAAAAAGTCTTGTAGCATTGTTAAGAAATTGGAAAAAGTAAAAATGTTGAGGTGGATGTGCCACAAAATTGACCCAACTCTTCCTTTGCCCAAAAGCCATTCCAACACAAACTTTTGTTAAAATCCGTCCAGTACTTTTTGAGATTTCTTCTCCAAAAAGAAAGGGTGATCACATAACCTCTGTCCGCATCTACACATGGTCATGGCAATTCAAAACTGCATTATGATGTCTGTATTTCTGTGGTTGAAATACTTACTGTTGGGATTCTGTGTGTTTTTCATCATGCTTGGATTTTCTGTTGGGGAGGAAAAAAAGAAAAGAGACCAAAAGTGAGACTTAAAGAAAGGCAGCGATGCAGTAGCAAGAACAGAATACAGCAAAACAAGAGAACAAAAGGAAGAAAAAGAGAAAATAGTGATGTGTGACATCAGTAGTGGCTTTGTAATGAAGCTGAACTCCTGCGTTCCTGCAGTACATGTTAAATGGGATCCCCGGTGAGAAGGACCACAGCTGTTTATGGAAGTGGGAACAAAGTGCACTCCACCAGAAAAACCAGGACACTTTTAGTAGCACTGAGACCAGGTAACTCCAGCTGGAGCCAGACAGTCTGTGAGATAGTCTGCAGAGACGGACTCCACCTTAAATAAGTCCTGCCAATGTGTTTACTGCACACAACACGCTCTGTCGACTTGCTTTCAAAGTTCCTGCAGGGATAAAGTAATTGCAAAGGAGCGTGCACGAGGGCCTACAGGGTATTAGCAACACCCATAAATTACATTTTATGTGCTATTTTTGAATGGTGTGACTTGCATATGAGCAAGTGGATGCTACATATAGTGCAGCATTGACACCTGTTCTGTGACGTTCACATAATTTAGAACGTGCACAACATTGCATGTTTGCATATGCATACAAGTTGAAAAAAAGGAAAAACATTTTACTAACACTTTCAGGATGGCAGAAACATAAGTGTGATGATAGATATCGGATGTTTACTGAGCCTCATGTCGAACTCGTAGAACTTGGAAGTATCAAACCCTAGGAAGACTATGAAGCCATGTGAAGCCTGCAGCAGCATCGGACAGCAGCACGACATTCTACGTGGTTTCTGTGTGCCACTTCTCCTGACGTGGGCAGCTCTGTTCGCGATCTCAATGCGATCAAATGAAAGAATCAAAAAAACATAAATGTGAACTCATAGAACGTGAAAGTATTGAACCCTATTAAGCAGACGGAGCCCTGTGAAGCCTGAAGCAGAGGTAGACAGCAGCACGGTATTCTACGTGGTTGCTGTGTGCTACTACAGGAGAGGTCAAATCAGCGGGATGCAGTTGTGTTGCAGGGTATGTAGTGACTACACTCAAGGTATTTAGAAACACACCACCCTATTTTTTGTAATTCTGTGAGTAGCTTGTTTTAATGTCCTAAAATTTGTCATACCATAATATGGAGACCTTGTTGTGAGGTAAAAACTCAGTTACGCTTGACTGATTTTGATGAAAAACTCAATTTAAGCAGAAAATCCATGCTTGCAGTATTCCAACCAATTCCAAGTGCTCACCCCCTTGTTAAACTAAGCCAGCCCTATAAAAAGACACCAACTTTCAGGAAAAAAAACGACATCTGCAAAAATTCCACAGCTAGGGCAACATGGCTGAGATCATGCGATAGAAATGCATGATGCAGGGAGGACCACCAGACAAGTCGCCAGAGTACTGAATACCCACCATTCGACAATAGTGCATCTGCGCCAACGGTACATGGCCACAGGTACCACATCAGACAGACCATGACCTGGGCGACCATGTCTAATGACCTGAAATCAAGATCGACATATCCACCTGTTACACCTCCGGGACAGCTTCAGACCAGCCACCGCTACAGCAGCAGAGACAGTGGGTTCACACAATAGGCCTGTGCATGCCAAAACAATCCGAAATCGTCGGTGAAATGACGGGATTCGTGCACGCCGACCTTACGCTGGTGCCATGTGCTTACTCCACGTCATTGCCGTGCTCATGTAAAAGTGATTATTTTTCTGCAAGAATGAATTCACGATCATAGTTATCACAAGTTTAAGTGGTGCGTTTTTAAATCCCTTGAGTGTATTTATTACTTAGATTGTCTGATATGGTTTACACTTATTTGATGTATTTCTAAGGCTCGCTTTCTGAACACTGTGCGGGTTACAAAGCACAACCAGACAGAAGTACGGCCGACTGCAAATCTCTGCAAAATAAGGCAATAATAATTGTGCGCCCCCTACGTTGGTTCGTAGGTGACTATATGTGATATGGGTAAGTACGAGAAGATAACCACCAAACATCTGTGCCAAGAGTGAACCGCATCAAATGTTAAGGCTGCCTGTTCAGCAATAGCAAGATGCATTATGGTACACAGTGTGAGCCAAGTTCAAATGAAGCATCAGAATGGGGAGGAAAGTTGACTTAAGTGACTTTGAACATGGCTTGGTTGTTGGTGCCTAACAGCCTGGTTTGAGTATTTCAGAAAATGTCGATCTACTGCGATTTTCATGCAAAACCATTTCAAGGGTCTGCAGAGAATGGTCTGTAAATGAAGACACATCCATTGAGGGGCGGTTCTCCTGGTAAAAATGTCTTATTGATGGTAGAGGTCAGAGAAGAATGGCCAAACTGGTTCAAGCTGTTACAAAGGCACCAGTGACTGAAATAACCATTGTTAAAACCAAGATATGTTGCCAGGTGCCACTCCTTTCAGCTTAGAACAACAAACTTGAGGCTACAGTGGTAATGGGCTCGCCACTCACTTTAGACAATGGAAGATTGGAAAAACGTTACCTGGTCTGATGAGTCTCCATTTCTGTTGTGACATTCAGTTGGAAGGGTCTTAATTTGGTAAAAACAACATAAAAGTATGGATCCACCCTGTCCTGCATCAACAAATCTGGATTCTGGCAGTGTAATGGTGTTCCAACTGCGTGATGCCATCAGGTCAGGTCAGGTGTGGAATCGATGCATGCATCAGTCCCATGTGTCGCTGCATCCAACAAACCATGGAACTGCCCCCGGTCCTGGATTCCAACCACCCAGGCAAACAACCTTATCAAAAGTAACCATCTCTCTGCTGCAGCCAGGTGAAACGTGGGTGTCACCTTGGCCTTCTCCAGTTGCTGGGGTCCTCAACACTGAGGCACCTGCATGCTGGATCATGCCCAGAGGACAAAATGTCATAGCTGACATTCCCTGACAATGCAAGTAATACACAAAGTCATTCCTGCAATACCCAAGTTTTCCCTGAAGTAACCTAATACCAACACACATCCAGTCTTCACCTTAGCTCACTAATTAGAGTCCAAGTCTCACAACCATACAGTAAGACAGGAAATACCAGGACCCTAAAGACTTGGACCTTCATTCTCCTGCAAAGGTATCAGCATCGCCAGACACCTCTGTCCAGGGATCTCATGACTCCGTAAGCCCTTCCCAGGTGTCTCTCAGCTATCGTGTCATTAGGGAGTAAAATCTGTGAGGAGTGTTCCAGCACCTTGTTGATTCTATGCAATGAAGAACTGAGGCACCTAAAGTAGTTCTGAAGGTAAAAGGAGACCAACTTGGTTCTAGTAAGGTGTGCCTAATGAAGTGGCCAGAGGGTGTATCGTTTCTCGATTTAAAGTACGTATACAGATATATACTTGACATTTTTAAAGGAACCTTGACAAACCCGTGTGCGTTTTTGTAGGTGAGTGCAGTTTTATGTGAGCTCCTCGAGTGCTGACTCACTTCAGCCCTAATGGTATTATCACCGAGTGCGGTTAAAAACGTACATCATGGAGACGGAGCGCCGCTCGTCATCAGCAGTCTCTACACCACATTCCCGATGATGTGCACTGAACACTTTGCCAAGTGAGCAGAGTCCCCAAATATTTCTCTCTCCCCGCCCCCAGCAGGCAGAGCAGTCTCTCCTCTGAAGGCGACGAAGGATGGCGCCAAGGTCACTTAATCACGATTTACTTTCTCTAAACGCGAGTCAGAGCAATCTACAAGCAGCATGCAGACAGATGGGCTGTACTGGGCATGCAGCCGATGACACTTGAGGGTGCATCAGGGTGTTAAATAGACATTAGTGCTCTTAAGCACAACGCCTCCCAAGGAAACGCCTTCCTAAAGCGGCACTTTCATTTTAAAGTGCTCCTTCTTGGCCCCGCCCAGTAATTTGTACATTTGTGACATGCTTTAAATCCTGTTCACAGCAGTGTGTCACACAGGTGGAGTCTGAAAATGATGGTTACAATGCTTTTAGAGTCTCTGAGGTACAAAAATGAGCTTGACCTGATTTAAGTTAATCGTGCTCTTTAGAGCTGAATGTGTCTCTTGGCCTTCAGTAACATTCATCCAGACACCCATTCTGCTTTGGTATTATCTCTTACATGTTTTTCTGACCAACTCCACTGCCTGAACACATTATTTGGTTTCCTTTGACTGCATTGAGTTTCCCTCAGTGTATACAAGCAAGCTAACATGCTAATGTCCATTTCTTTATAGTTATTTTTTTGCATTTTACTTCCTTATGCATGTATTTTTATTGTACAGAATAAGACTGGTAATTTCATTTAATGTTCCTGTCACGCTATCACGTATTTGCTTCCCGTATGCATCGCGGATTTGAAATTTAATTAACGGCCCATATAAGGGAAAAATTGTTTATTTTTGAGGCTTCCCGTGTGGTTGCCGTAAGGCCCGTATGGTTCAAGTATGGTTCCTGTTAGGACAGAATGGTTCCCGTGTCCATCCCCGATTATGCCATTCTGCATCTTGACTTGGAAGGAGCAACATGCATCCCAAGGAGAGACAGCTCCTGTCACCCTATCACGTATTTGCTTCCCGTATGCATTGCGGATTTGAAATTTAATTAACGACCCATATAAGGGAAAAATTGTTTATTTTTGAGGCCGTAGTTGCTCAGGCCGTATGGTTCTCACCCACTTTAAGTACACCTTGCGTACACTTCCCGTACACAGGACGTATCCGGGACATAAAATGACACCGTAAGCTTCCCGTAAGGCCCGTATGGTTCCCGTAAGGCCGGTATGACATTGCAAATTTTTTTTTCTGCAATATATATTGTGATGTGAAAAATACAGAATTTTCACACATATGACTTGAATAGCTCTATTTGGAAATAATGACTCATTCTAGAATGATTAGGGTGATTTTGTAGGGGATTATAAACTAAAAAAAGGTGAAAGACTCTCCAAGGAACGCTCAACAAATTACCTGCTTTTGGTCAACATCATCTTTTCTGTACCAAAACTATTTCCATACAACTGATGTTGATTTTGTTTTAGCAGCCATTTCTGTGTTTTTCTCCTCTTTGCTCATTTTCAGCACAGTTCTGCCCAAAGACAATAGAGCTATGCTTAGCTAAGGTGTGCCGCTCCACCATGAGAAGAGCTTCTTTCACAGTCAAATACAACACAAAGGAAACACACGGTTCTTCCATTCTGACATTTCACAATAATAGTTCTAAATATAAATGCTGCTGAGTAGCAGGAACTCGGAGCATTTTGCTAAGGGCCCCGTCACACTCAGACGAAGACCACGAGAAACGCACTGCGTCCTGCAAATTTTGATGAACACAGCGGGGATGTGGTCAAAATGGAAAAATATGCAGTTTTCAAGTCCATACTTTGTCCTGATTACGTTCTTGCCATGTTCTCACAGCATCTAACATGTTCCCACTAATTTCTTACCACGCGCACGATCACACGCGTACCCCGTGCAATTCATTCTTACAACAATCACATCACACACACGCATGCCACATTGTCACTGCGCCCGTTCCTGTGTGCACGTGCGTGCTAATGTTTTTAATGTTGTTTTTTTTTTTTGGGCTGCATTTCAGCACGATAGACAGCGACCGCCACATTTCATTCACAAAGCAGTCCACAGACAGCTGCTAGGGGAATTTGTCCGCACCACACTTGTACGGCGTCAGTGAAGTCCCTACTAGGGTTAATTAAGTTGTTAATACGTCAATGCAGTAGTTAATTCATCCTTATTTAATTATTACTGCGTCCTGATTTGACCATGTCCTTGCTATGTAGTTTTTAAACATGTCCAAAGTTTGACCACATCCTTCAAGTCCATGGAGAATACATCACGCCCTTAACAGTTTCTGCTGCATTTCTAATAAGTTGTACAGGTGCTTACTGCATCCTCCCAGTTTTTTGCGTACATTGTGTAAATGTGGATGAGTGTAACGGGCGTACAGGAGACAACACAATAAAATAGCTCACAATATCATACTTTCGAGGTTGGTTTTGTGTTGTGCCGGCACACAGGGTCATGTTTCCAGGAAACTCCTTCCCTAGAATTTAATACTGACAGATGCAAACAAGTACCGGAAGTTTGTGACAACTTGCGGTTAACTTGACGTGCAGCGCTTGCATGTCAGCAGAAAAAAACAAAAACTGTCGTCCATGTAAGAACCCGTAAATTGGAGTGAATTACGGTATGTTATATCAGACAGACCTCTCTCGAAGTCATGAAAGATGAGAACCATGGGAGTTTTTCTTTTTTAACATCAAGAAACAAAAAAGCTATAGGTTGACGTGTTTGATTTAATTTGCCAGTGTGACTATTGCGCATGTGCATGTCGCCATGACGATCCTGAAAGGTTATATTGTGCAGCCCTACTCTTACCATTCTACGAATTTTACCTATTTATTTATTTTACTGAGCTTCATGTCAGTTTGTGTTTAATCAGATTTTTGCACAAAGAACAGGTGCAAATTCAGTTTTCCACACATTTAAATAATAATAATAATAATAATAATAACTTTAAAATAGCCTTCTGTGTCATCAAGTGCTCTTTTTTTGTAGACAGCTGCTTGTCGCTTCAGGGTCACAGTCATTTCACACATTTTTATACATGAGCATGCGTGCCTGTTTCCATGGCTCAACAAAAGCTCACAGAGCCACGACCCGTCAATCAAATCCTCTAATAGACTGCTGTTATATCATAGAGAATGACTTTAAAATTCAAAGCCCTCTCAGAAGTGACGTCATCGAGAAGAGAGAAAGCTACACGTTAGTCTGGAGACTATTTTGTATTTTGGTTGATTTATTTTCAGATTGCATCATCATAGAATGTTGCTTGGGCTTTTTTTTATTCCAGAGAAGGTAAACTTTCCATCAGTATTGATTTATTGCCAATTTGCTGAGAAACGGCAATTGTAAAACACAGCAAATGCTGCTTCCACGAGCAAACAGAGGAGCAGGTTGTGCAGAAAAAAAAACTGTTAGTAACCAGTAAACACTGATTTCCAGGTTGTGATCAACACCTTGGCCTGCGTTGGCCACTGAACAAAGACAGACAACAAAGACGCTTTGATTCCAACATGGACGTTTGATGTCACTTTTGGTTGATGCCGTTTAAAACGGCGAGCAGCACAAAAGATGCTCTTGGTGGGACGGAGCCCAAATCCCCTGCTACAGAATAGCTACGTGCAGACAAGCGCTGCCTTAACAGCGTGTGTTGTTCAGCCAATTAGAGATACAATCACTTATTAATCACACACTTAGCGGCATTAATCATTCATACCGAGAAGCGGTCACATGAATTTCTTAAGTATGTTTCAAAGATATAGATACATGGAATGAATTTTGTAGAATTATGTAATTTTCTGTGATATTTAAATGTGTGATTGTCTAAGTGCTCAAGTTAATTCTTGTAAAGTCAGAAAAAAGTTTAATATTCCTCATATTTTAAATAATTCATTGCACTTAAATGTGATATTATTGAGCTGGTTGTGTCGCGGCCGCTTCAGAATGGGGACAGCGGCTGCTGCATTTCAGTGCCGCGCAGACGTACCAAAGACGATGAGGCGAGTGTGCGTATCCGTGGAGCCCAGAGGATTCTGAGCCGTACAGCGGTACATGGAGCCATTGAGGTCGGCCGGCACTCTCTCCAAAACCAGCTCCTTCCCCTCTCGCTCGCTGCTCCCATCCAGGAGACGGCCGCCGACCCGCGTCCAGGTGAAGAGCGGCTCCGGGAACACCTCGTTCTATCGGCGAGAGGGAGGCAGAGGGGGAGACAGGGGGTGAGGCGAAGTCTGCGAGTCTCAGCCAAGAGATTAAAAGCAAAGGATGCATGAATAATACAAGCTCCAATTTTTCTCCTAATGCAACGGCAAGTTAACAACATGCATTAATAATCAACACTTCACTTTACAACAGCTCTTTCCCCGTAACACCCGGAGCCCTCCGGAGAAAGCCCATCTCAAATTTAAAAATAAAATCCTCCTGGAAACTGGGTTCCTTTCATATCAGTGCGATGACATGTTCGTACATAATAAGAGGGCAAATCTGGTCCAGGCTCGCACCTCTGTGGAATAACACACTGTACATGTTCTCTGTCACTGAGACACCGCTGGAAAGAAAGTCCATTAAAGTGAATTTTAAGTGCAGAACAGAGATTTGAAACGCTTGACATACACTCAGGTCCAGAAGTAGTTGGACAGTGACACAATTGTGTCCTTCTCAGTGGCACAGAGAAGGATTTTCTTCAAAAGAAGATGTGAAATTTCAGCTACAGTTTGCCTGAAGGCACATGAGAGACTTGAGCCTAGATCAGATGGTTTCTTGCATTAAAATTCTTCTCTGTTCAACTCCACCTGTGACTGGCAGTGCACCAGATAAAAGTTGCACGATGCACAGTTTCTCCAATCACAGCCAGAGAACTCTATAACTATTTCAATGTTGTCATGGGTGTCTTGGTGGCTTCCCTCACTAGTTTCCTACTTGCACGATCACTCATTTTTTTAGGGATGGGATACATTAACTTTTTGAAGTCACTGCACATGTTGGACTTAATTTACATAAATCATAAAGAAATACAAACAGAATGGTACTACATGGTAAATCTGTCTGGAGTAAGCAGCTATCAAAAAGTGAGTGACCGTGCAAGAAGGAGAATCACATCTTTTGACGAATACCCTTCGCTGTGCCACGAACAGCATGAAGCTGTTTCTGCAATAGACAAAGGTTGCACTGTGCACAGTTTCACCAGTCACAGCCACAGAACTCTATAACTATTTCAGAGCTGTCATGGGTGTCTCGGTGGCTTCCCTCACTAGTCTCCTCCTTGTACAGTCAGTTTTTGAGAACTGCCTACTCCAGACAGATTTACCGTACAGTACCATAGTGTTGGTATTTCTTCATGACTGATGTAAATGAAGTCCGAGACATATTCATTGACTTGGAAATGTTTATGTGTCCATCCGCTGACTTGTCTCAGAAAACTGGGTGTAAAAGTGACGATTTGTATATGAATAATAATCCTTATGTTTCGTTTGTCCAATTACTTATGGGCTCTGAAAATGGATGGACTGTGGCTGTAATTCCTAAACTGTTAATCCAATATTTTTGTTAAAGGCCTCGAATTAAAGCTGTAAGTCTGCACTCCAAGAACATCTTGATTGTTTCATTTCACCTCCACTGTGGTGTACAGAGGCAATATTACAAAAATTGCATTGCTGTCCAAATACTTATGGACCTGACTATTATTTTTTTTTAAAGACGAGGTTTGTCTGTTCGTGAAAGCAGAAACTCAAAAGACTGAAGCTCTGATCTTTGTTGCGTTGCAGGAGATCAACAATATCAACTCGTGTCTTGGTGAAAACACACACACGACCTTCGAGGTTACAGCTGAGCAAAAACTGAAAAGCTAAACTTTGTTTGCTTTGCTTCACAGTGCTCGAGCACGGCTTGAATGCGGTGGTGATGTGAAGTCAGAAGCAGAGAGTTTGTTTGAAGAACTTGCAGTGATGGTGTGACTCAAAGCAGGTCCGACAGCGAATGCACAGCCGACGCCAGACAAAAACGCTGATCTTAGCAGCTGCAAAGACGAAGCGCGACGTGAACATTGGCGCACGCTGCAGTTTGCTTCAGTTTCGCCGTGCTTCAACTTTCATGAGACAACTGACAATCACATGTCGTCTCTACTTGTAGGACGCCTGCTTTCAAAACCTGGTCTTTATCGAGGCGGTACTTTGTAAGTGCTGCCTTTTCCGAGCGCACGGCGCTTCCCGTAAACGCCTCCGAACACTCCTGGGTATCCTTGCGCCCTTAACACCTCTAAGTGACCTGCTGAAAGCATTCGATAAGAGTCAAATTGTGTGAATTATCTAACCTTTCAAGATAAATGTGCTAATAAGTGCACTCCATGCCGTTTGTTGAAAGCACGATGAAGATGAACTGAGTTGATTAATCTCAACAGGCTATTGGGAAAAGGTCATGTTCAGATAAAAAAAAAAGAAAAATCTAAAAGGCTGAAATGAAATCTTCTCCAGCAGATTATAGAGCCAGTTCAATGTCACTGTTCTGGTGAAACAAGATCCTGTTTGGATCTGAACAACAGGGGTCTCAAACTGGCTGCCCGTCATTTCCTGTAGTTCCCTTTTATTTGGAAACTCAAATGTTAGTTGAATAACTGCAGAAAGAAAGTACAGTTTATTTCCTGGTTTTTGATCTTGTTTCCAAAGTCGGAGTTGATGCATATAATTAAGACCGAGGACCCAGAGCCACGAACATCAGTGCCATACAGAATCGTCACCCATAAGAAATTCCTAAAACGTAATCCTCGGGGTGGACAGCCATCTTTGTTTTGATCCTATAAGTAAGAGACAGGAAGAATTATTTGTCTTGACACACAATCTTATCTACATGCGAGACACCCTGGAGCCCAGAACCACTGAAGAATGAGGGGAAAATTTTGATCAATCTGTAATCTGTGATGCCTGCCTGAAGCGCTCTGATTGGACGTATTCCACAGTCGAGCCTGTTTGATCAGTGTGCAGACAAACACACAGAAACGTCTGTGAAGGCTTAAAAAGCCCTGAACCAAAATATTAATACACTGCAATGTTACACTGAAATGATCATATAGTCCGGTCCATAAGTAGTTGGACAGTGACACAATTTTTGTCATTTTGTCTCTGTGCACCACCACAATGCAGTTGAAATGAAACAAACAATATGTGCTTGTAGTGTAGACTGTTAGCTTTAATAGAAGGGGTTTAACAAAAATATCACATTAACCATTTAAGAATTACAACCATATGTAGCCATAGTTCCTCCATTTTCAGAGCTCATAAGTAATTGGACAAAAGAAAACTCAGGGTCATTAAATCATCACATTTGCAGACATTTTTCTTTAGACAAGTCAGGGGATGGATACCTGAACATTTCCAAGTCACTGAATATGTCTTGGACTTCATTTACATCAATCATTAAGAAGTATAAACAGCATGGTACTGTATGGGAAATCTGACTGAAGTAGGCAGTTCTCACAAACTGAGTGAAAGTGCAAGAATTCTACAAGTGAGGGAAGCCACCAGGACACCCAGACAAATCTGAAGGAGTTATAGGCTTCTGTGGCTGTGACTGTAGAAACTGTGCAAAGTGCAACTTTTGCCTGTTGGCCCACCAGCCACAGCTTTATGGTGGAGTGGAACAGAGAAGGTGTTTAGTACAAGAAAACAGATCAAATCTAGGCTCGAGTCTCCCATATGCCTTCTGGGAAACTGTTGCTGAAATTTCATGTCTTCTTTTTCAGAAAATCCTTCTCTGTTCCACTTCACCATGAAGCTGTATATCTGGTGATGCAACAGACAAAAGATAATCTAT
>OMMV01064266.1:0-14158 GCA_900302635.1 Chatrabus melanurus
GTGCACACACCCACAGCCCTCCCTCTCTCTCCTTCTATCTGGTGGTTATTTCACCCTCACAGTAACCTTGCTTATGCATATTGCATATGTAAATAAAGCACCCCGCCTCTGAAGTAATTGTGTGCATCTTCTACAGCGCTGCATATCTCAGCTCTGCGTTTAAGAGGACACGCTACGCAACTACTGAATTCTTAGTTTAACAGCGATTATGCTCTGTTATCAGCCAACCAGCAACATAAGAACTATAGATTTAGTGGTAAAGACAAACACTGGAAGTGCAATTTTTATTTTGCAATTTATATTTTTTGTGCAGCGATGGAGTTGTTATGGGTGTGGCTCATTTCCCTTCATTTTTGTTTTTGCACGCATTTAGAGGACACCAAATGAGGTTATTGCATTCAATGACTGGATGAGCACACAAAAGAATGCATTTTTATGTCAAGGTCAAAAACACCCCAATTAGCAGTGCAAAAAAACAACAAAAAAAGCTGGTTCTGCCCATTTTTGCAAACCAAAATGTATTTTTTTTATTCCAAGTTAGAACCAAAGCTTACAGTGCTGCAAAATGTTTGTGCACCCTTGAACCTTTACAAGTTTGATTTTTTTATAGACATAAAGCAATAATAATTCAGGCTTCTTTGAATTAAAATTTCGAAAATGATGCACTTTAAACTCATCGTGAAAACTAATACTCGACAACAGCACATAAATGAAATAAAAATATAAAACCAAAACAATGGTGTGTATAATTATGGATACCTTTAAGTATAGGGCCTTGTCTCCCATTACCGATTTTTGATACCTGAGTGTTTACAATTTTGGCAAAAAAAAAAAAAAAAATCAGATACCAAATCAGGGCCTGAAATTGTGTGTAAAAGTCGTAAAACCCTAGCATTGTAGAAAACTGTGAGCAACCGAGAAAGTTTTAACCATGTTTTAAAAAAATTCATGACGTTGTGGAAAAATTGTGATCCGAAAAAGTGAATAATTGGATTTAATTGGTGCAGTTCAGGGGCAATCTTCCATAAAAGTAGGTGAAAGTGGACAATCATGTACAATATGCAGTAATCAGGACCTCCTGTTCTCTGCAGAAGCCTCCTTCTGATCCTCCTCCACAACATGAGACCCATGAAAAGCATCTCATGCTCTTCAACAGAAGACATTTTTGATATTTTAACAAAGAAATTTTAGCTTTTTGGAAAAGTGTGGGGAAAAAATGGTAAGAGGAAGTAACATTTTGCACACACACTAGTGCATGCACAAAAAATTGTATAATTGTAATCGTACGTAATCGAGTGTCATCAGCAATAATCGGTTACAATTGTATGTAATCGGATATGAAATAGTAGGTAATGGTTAAAACTGTGATTACATATGATTTTTGACTACGATTTTAAAAAATTTAACCCGATTTCTTCAATTTTGAAATCGGGATGGAAATTGGGGCCAAAAATCAATAATGGCAGACAAGCTTTCCACAACTAAATCATCACTGTTACAGCCAGTTTTCTTTCGACATGTCAGGGGATGAATACATGAATATTTCCAAATCACTGAATATGTCTTGGACTTCATTGAACTCAATCATTAAATACAAACAGTATGGTACTCTATGGCAAATCTGTCTGGAGTAGGCAGTTCTCAAAAACTGTGAATGACTGTGCAAGAAGGAGACTTGTGAGGAGAGAGCAGAGAAGCATTTTCATACCAGAAACCAGTCAGATCACATCTAGGCTTAAACCTCTCGTGAGTCTCCTGGCAAACTGTTGCTGAAATTTCACGTCTTCTTTAGAAGAACGTTCCACTCCACCATGAAGCTGTGAGTGGTGATGCAACAGAAAAAGAGTTGCACTATGCACAATTAACCATACAGAAAGGAAACTTGCTGACTGCAGGAACCGCCTACGCTTTAACCTCAGATGCAGACAGCACAGACTCATTCTCAACAGTCTATGCATAGGTTCCACAGTGAAAGGACACAAAGCTGGAAAGATCCTTGATAACGTCCAGAACCAGCTATTGAATGAGAGGATAAGGCAAGACCATTTCATCATAGAGGATCTAAAGGAGAAGGCTGACCTTCTGTGCCACAAAGTAACATCCCATCTCCCTGTGGCAGTTTTGGAGAAAGTCATAGATTTCACCAAGAAGGCACAACTGGCACAACACACAGACAGACCTGCATGTTCCTCTCACTGCAGTCCCATGCCAACAACAGCAAAGAAGTAGATACTCTTACTTGGAGGCAAAGGAATGTAATCCCCACACAAGAGGAAACACAGGACCAGTTGGTGAAGAAGCTGTCTGACAGGGAACTCACTGAAACAGAGACGGATGTCCTTTCCAAAGGACTAAACTTCAACAGTCACACCACAACAACGTCCGATGGTGGACTTCATCACTGCAACAGAATTGGTCATAAAGAAGAATGCCCTAACTGAAACAGTGGCAGAGCAGAATAGACTCAAGGTCACAATTGCCCTTTCCAATGCAAAGGCACCCCCTTCCAACATCATTCCTCAGGAAAGGAAAGCTCTGACCTCCCTGAGCAAAGACAGCAATATCACCATCTTGTTGCCTGATAAAGGGAGATGCTCTGTGGTCCTCAACACATCTGATTATCTCTGCTCAGTGTCCAAGATTTGCAAGCAATCTGACTGGAAGACTTGCAGATATGGAGACAAATGATGACCCAAATGTAATGCGGGAGTTATTCCGTGACCAGACGCTGAAGGTTGCCAGGGACTGAATTGGAATCACCAATGGACCATAGTATTTAATATCTAAGGGCAGAGAAGTCGTAGTGCACGGCTTTATGGAAATTCTAGGCTGTATGGAAAGCTGAGAAAGCAGGCTGTGATGGCCCTGAGGGGAGACAAGTAGCCATTTATTTGTGGAATCTGTGATTAGTTGACTCATTGTCTGTGGTATAGTGGCTCTTGGCATGCTTACAGAGGAATCCAAGGACTTTGTTCCTGACAACCTACACCTCGTCCCATTTCAGTCATGGCTGGTGATGGCTTGGTTCTGACAGATGCCTCTGCTGTACTTTCCTGTTGGGCTGGCCACTTTGACCAATTGTGAAATGGTGATTCTCCTGCTGGGAATTTCAACATCCATGGTGCCAGATTTCTTGTGGCTGATTCTCTAGTCAACCGAGAACCACCAAATATGAGTGAGATCGCAAAGGCAGTGAAAAATCTGAAGGTGTGGAAAGTCCCAGGAATCTGTGACATTGGAGCTGAGATCCTCCAGGCAGGTGGAGCTGTTCTAGTGACATTGCAAACAAACATTGTTTCAATCTGGGATACAGGGAGCACATCTATGGAATGGAAGAAAGGATTTGTCATGCCACTCTAGGAAGGAGAGGGTGATCGCCTGGACTGTAGTGAATACAGGGGTACTGCTCTCTGTGGTCGGTAAGGTGCTTGCAAGGATTATTCTCATCAAGATTCAATCCCAGTTACTTGCCTTTCAGTGACTGCAGCAGTTTGGCTTTACACCCAAGATGTCAACCACTGACTGCATCCTAACTCTGCAAGTGTTCATTGAATGCAAGTGTGAGTATCTTTGCACCCTTTGTTGATTTTCACAATGCATTTGATTCAATTAACCAGGCTGTTCTCTGGAACATGCTGAGAATTTGGAGATACTGTGCATAGGGCAAATCTGGTCTGTTGCATCGCCTGTCACAGCTTCATGGTGGAGTGGCACAGAGAAGGGCTTTTATACATGGAAACAGATCAGCTCTATGTTCAAATCTCCAATGTGCCTTCTGGCAAACTGTAGCTCAACTTTTAAGTCTTTATAAAGCAACCCTTCTCTGCTCCACTCCACCATGATGTGTAACTGGTGATGCAAAATACAAAACTTACACTATTCCCAATTTCTCCTATTGCAGCCATAGAAGAATTTAACTCCTTCAGAGTTATCATGTGTGTCTTGGTGGCTTCCCTCAGTAGTCTCCTTCTTGCACGGTCACCCAGTTTTTGAGAACTGCCTACTCCAGACAGATTTACCACAGAGTTCCATACTGTTGGTATTTCTTAACGACTGATGTAAATGAAGTCCAAGACGTATTCAGTGACTTGGAAATGTCCATGTATCCATCCCTTGACTTGTCTGAAGAAAACTGGCTATGAACTGATGATTTTCTTGTGTTACACTAAACTTTGCCATTACTTATTGCAAGCCAGCATTTTGGCATTTATATTTTTATTTCATTTATATCAAGTTATAGAGATTTGTTTTCAGTTTGAGTTTAAGGAGGATAGTTTTACAAATTTTAATAAAGAGATGTTTGAATTGCTTTTTTGTGTTCGAAATGGCATCAAGAAATTAAAATATGTAAAAGCCCAAGGGGGTGAATACTTTTTACAGGCACTGTATGTGACCAGTACTGTCTTATCACCACCCATTAATTATACAGTAAAAATAAGAACCACAAACACCACAATGGTTGCAAGACAAAAATATACATTTTTGTAAATTAAAATTATTTCTCAAACAAAACAATCATATATCAAAGATTGAATAAATTGTTAAATATTAACCAGCTACAATTACCTGTTAGTAACATGATGTGTGGGTATTTTGTAATAAACTTTGTCTTTAAAAAAAACAGAGTTCCAGCTGATAAAGCAAATTATATTGCAAACACCCTCTGTCTCCTCTAAAAATGTGCATTTAGTAGAATTGTCTTTGAACCACAAAGATTAAGTTTGTCTCTAAAACCTAGTGTGTTCCAGAGATTAAAATTTGTTTACGTTGTAAAACACAACCCAAAATAGTGAGCACACATACAGCCACACACGAAAAGTGTCAATTATTTTTTCTCCACTGCTGACATAAGCTTCACCTCCTCATTGATGAAGCACCTCAAACATCAGAACTCAGATTTTAGGCACAGAAAATAAATAAATAAAACCCTAAACAAATTCTAACCTGCAGGTTATGGTCCCTGACCAGTGCCTCCATAGGCTCCCCCATTTTGCGCATCAGGTACAGATGACGAATCCTGCTCAATGTGAACTGGAAAGCACACCAGATGTGTGTGTGTGATGTCTGTGGAGTGTCTTGTTTTTCATTTTGGTGGCCATGCTAACAGCTTACACCGCGCACACTGCATGCGTGAGACATATGCCTTAGGCACAGTTCGCACATCGCATCTGCCCTGAGTCATATAGATTATGAGCATGATGCCCATTTTTTTCATATGTGATGACATCATACCAGCATCATTTTCTGTCGTTCCCACACTGGAGTTTCTGGACATTCTGGCACCCTACACAAGATGTCCTACTCATCTCCTGCCCATTAAAAAAAATAATAATTCTGTTCCAAGTACTGAATGTCTTAAGTTTTATGAAGCAGTCAAGCTAATTTGACATATTATTGGTCTTTCACTTACTAATCTCTATCCATTTTGTTGCAGGTTAAATCTTGTTCAGTTTGTAAGTAAGATTGTGCATATTTTTTACAACTTAATGTCTAGTCATATTTGTTCCTTTTAAATTTTAATTTATTTGTTTCTAGTTTGTTATATTTCTGTTTGTCTGTTGTCATATAAGTCCTTTTCTGTTTATTTTTTGAGGACCGCAATGGAAAAATGGTTTATGCTTAATTGTGTTTTCCTCAGCAATGTTATGTACATATATTTTGTCTTGTAACTTTATTGCCTTACTACATCAAATCAAAACATTAGATTTAATCATTTCATCCTTTTGAGCCCAATTAACTGACTGGTAAGCTGCTCTGTATCTAATTTTTTTTTAATAGCAGAGGAAGGTTTTTCTGCACAAAAATGAGCACGTCTCCTTTTTCACAATCTATTTGATTTCTGTTCAGTCGCTCACAAATAAAATCATTGTAAAAAACCATTACAACATTGTGGTGGGCCCACAGAGCTCATATACTATATGATCGTGCAGGGGAGCGGGTCTGGTTGCCATGTGGGTGGGTTTTAAAAGATGACAGTTTCAGGACACGTCAACAATTAAATTCATCGTTAATTGGTGCTTCAAGACACTCCCCTTGCTCAGGTTGCCAGGAAATGATTGAAGCAAAACTTAAAAAACTTATTTGCAGGCTAACAGCGCTAATAACCCAAACAAACCACGTTTCCCATAATGCATTTCCCCTTCACCATGTGTACTTTAGAAAATCACAATGCCTTTCATTGGTCACGCATCTTGAAAACAATGACAACATGCTGACGTTGCACCTGGTCTTAAAGCGAGAAGCCCACATATGCTGCGTTCAGGCTTAATGTGTCACCTTATTGGACAGTTTCATCATCAGAAACTTTTATATCTGCACCCAGTTGGTGCTCCTCCCCCTGCAGGTGGAGCCCTAGGCGACCACCTAGGATGCCGATGCCCAGAGCTGGCCCTGCTGATATCAGTTTATTTTATTTATTTATCATTTGGAGTAACATGCCTGATCTGATTATTATTATTAACATGCATCACAATTTATTTGTTAATTTATTTCATTCACTCATTCATTTTCTATAGCCTCTTGCTCCAATTATGGGTCACATGGGTGCTGGAGCCTATCCCAGCAGTAATTTGGCGAGAGGTGCAATACACCCCGGACAGGCCGCCAGTCCATCACAGGACCATAGACAGACAAACACATTCACACTCTCACCTACGGTCAATTTAGAGTCACCAATTCACCAAACCTGCATGTCTTTGGAAGAACATGCAAACTCCACACAGAAAGGAAGGGAACCTGTCGGTCGGAAGTGAACCTGGGACCTTCTCGCTGTGAGGCAACAGTGCTAACCACTAAGCCACAGTGCTGTCCATAATTTCTTTCATTCATCTATTATTTATTGGCTTAATTAACAGGTTCAGCACATCAGTAAAGTCAATAAATGCTGCTGCAGATGTGCCAGAATGAACCAAAAAGCTATTTTATTTATTTATTTACTTTTCTATCTGCAATCCTTGTACACATGCAAAAGATCAGCTTACAAGTCAAACTGTGTTTTAGAAATCATTGTTTTGGTCCATGAAATTGTTCATGTGAAAATTAGACACGTTTTACAAGTAACAAAGGCAGAAAATCAGAGGGAAAAGTGGCTGATTTGTGGTATGTGCTGAAAAATGCAGAGTGCCTGATGACATCACACGAGGACCTCTGAGCAGACATAGAGCAGTGTCCTGTTGGAGGCGCTAGTGAGTTTGGACAACTGCTTCTTTGTGTCTGTGTTTCAGTGTGTTCATTGTCAGTGTCTGTCTGTGTCTTACAGTGTCTGTATGTGTTGTGTCTCTCAGAGAGACTCAAAGAGAGACAAAATCCTGGACCAAAAGACAGACTGATGCAGAGACAGAACAAATCAGACACAGACAGATGGACAGAGATACAAAGAGAAACAGACACAGAGAGACAAAGAGACAGCTGTCTGAACTCACCACCACTTGTACAGAACAGTGCACTGCAGCAGCTCAGGATGCGTTCACACCTACCCTGTTTGGTTTGGACTTTGGGATGTTTTAGTTTGGTCTGAGAGGTGGAATGGTGCAATGGACTGACTGGTGTTCCATCCAGGAGGAGTCACAGACTCTCATCTGCTTCACATTATGGTATCCAGGGAAAAGTAACAGCACCAATGGGCCTCAAGAAATGCATAGGATTTATTCTTCATTGTTTTATTTTTATTTTTTTACAGTTTAAAAGTATTTTTGTGGATAATTTGGACTTTCAAGTCAGTTACAGGAAGTTTCAGCTAAGTAGGCTGACGCCACTCACTTTATTGTCTTTTCCAACACAGAATTGTCATGGCTTGCTGGATTATGTGTTCTGTTCTACTTTTCTGTTGGCAACAACACAGTTTTGTGGTTTGGTCATTTGGAATACTAATTTCATCATTTAGTCATTTGGAGCTAATTTCACATATTGTATGTGAATTTGTTGCTGCTGTTGACCCTTTAACAGCGTAGCAGCCTGGGGGCGTACTCAGCACCCTGTAAGTCACATTTTCAAAGTTTTATAATTGCTTTATTAGTACTAGGTAATAGTGCTCGTGGGTATGAAGACAGTAGTGGCTCCAGAAATCTGACATATGTCCCCAGTTACTTTGACCTTCACCCAAATGATGAATCTCTGGCTGACCTTGCCAGGGCAATTCTGAAATCCACCTAAGTGTGTGCCACATTTTTGCTAAAAATTTTTATTTTTAATGGCAATTTCAGGGCCAGCCTTCATTGACATACCAAGTTTTGGAGAAGTCAGCAAAAGGACCTGGGAGGAGCAGGTCAACAAACTGGCAGGCAGATATGACCTTCACTCCAAATTGGCAAATTTGACCTTACTGGGAAATTCCAGAACCCACCCTCATATGTGTGCCAAGTTCAATGCAAAATAACCCCAATGACATTGACCCCAATGATTGACATTTGACCTCGCCTGGGAAATTCCAGAACCCACCTCCCTATGTGTGCCAAGCTTGGTGAAAATTGCCGTGAAACTTGATGTCACCTGGGAAATTTTAAAACCAGTCGACATATATGTTCCAGTTTTAGTGGACATCGAAGTGATAATCATAGTTTTTACCTTTAACTCCAATGACCTTGACCTTTGCCAAAACAAACCATTTAATGGCAATTCTGAGGTTGGCTGTCATCCATATATCAAGTTTGGTAGAAATCGTCCAAAGGACGTGGGAGGAGCAGTGGAAAAAAAAAACCCAAACAAACATTTCTCAAATTATGGAATGATTTGGATATCAATGGAAATTTTATCTTCTCCAGAACAAAATAAGCCCAAGCCTGACATTTTACCATGCTGCACTCTTGATACAAATCCAACAAAAGCACAAGATAGTCTTTTGTTCTTAAACGTAGCGTTTTCAGTTCTTGATGACATCGCTTCTTGGACGTCATTAAATTTTAAACTCCTTCACTGTACTTCAACAGTAGACTAGCCAAGGATTTGTATTCGTTGGAGGCACTATCACATTTTGTTTAGCCATGGCAACAGGCATGTCTTCCCATGCGTAAAATATGGGTCCCATGGGTTTGTTTTTTTCAGTGTATGGAAAACAATGTAAATGTGCACTCGTGTGTGTGTGTGTGTGTGTGTGTGTGTGTGTGTGTGTGTGTGTGTGTGTGTGTGAGTTTTTTTTTTAAATCAGTTTTGGTAGAAAAAGAATATGTCTATTTTGTACCCAAACAGTGAAACAATGGTGCTTTTTTCAGTTTGTTCAATAATTCTAAATCTTTCTGCAGTTAGAGTTGACATTTTTCAGAGCATCACAAAAGTTAAATCAAGGAGCTGAAAGAACCATTCTGAGAAATGTATAACTTGAAATAAAATCCTCTCTTCAGCTTATCATTAATGTTAACCTGAGAATGTCTGAACCTGATGCCAACACATTTTCCTGAATTTTTAGGTTGTTTGTCAATTGGTACAA
Source organism: Chatrabus melanurus (assembly GCA_900302635.1). Lineage (NCBI taxonomy): Eukaryota > Metazoa > Chordata > Actinopteri > Batrachoidiformes > Batrachoididae > Chatrabus > Chatrabus melanurus. Next base: position 9,422 of record OMMV01064266.1, read on the forward strand.
AGTAAATAACTCCTTTAACATATGTTTAAGAGTAATAAGCTTTTACTTCCCCTCCCTGAATCAACACTTTATCATGACGGAGGGGTTTGTGGGCTCCAGTGATCCTAGAAGCTGTGTTATCTGGAACATTAGCTGCAGGTAGGGTCTCCATTGGCAAATCAGTCCCAGGTTAGGAGACAGACAAAGGGCGATTCAAAAAAGACCCTTCATGATTGACACAAAAATGAAAAGAGTCACCTCGCCTGGATTAGGGAAACCGGGACCTCGTCCTGGAGCCAGGCCTGGGGGGAGGGGGGACTCTCAGGTGAGCACATAGTGGTCAGGTCTACAGCTATGGGGCTTGTTCAGGCTCAGTTGGAAGAAACAACATGGTGTCACTTCCATGTGGGTTCACCACCCACAAAGAGAGATAAAGGGTCTGGTACACTGTTCTACAGGCAGTGGACAGGGGTATAAGCTCACACGGACTGACATTCAGTTATGGTGCCTGACTCCTGGAAAGTGGAATGTCACCTCTCTGGTGAGGAAGGAGCCTGAGCTGGTGTAGTAGGCTGAGCGATACCAACTAGATATAGTTGGTCTCACCTCCATGCACAGCATGGGTCTGGAACCAAACTCCTGGCGTTGGGCTGGACTCTCTCTTTTTCCGGAGTTGCCATGGATGAGAGGTGCCGGGCGGGTGTGGGGATCCTCACAAGCCCACAGCTGAGTGCCGTTATTTTGGAGTTTTCCTCTGTGAACGAAAGGGCTGCCTTAACGTGACTTTGTGTTGCAGAGAGGGATCTGACTGTCATTTGTGCATATGCACCAAATGGTTCAGAGTACCCAGCCTTCTTGGATAATCTTTATGGGATTTTGGGAAAGGTCCATGTTGGGGACTCCTTAGTTCTACTGGGGGACTTCAATGCTCACATTGGCAATGATGGAGAAAATTGGAGGTGAGTGATTGGGAGGAACGGCCCCTGATCTGAACCCTAGTGCTGTATTGTTGCTGGACTTCTGTGCTGGTCATGGATTGTCCATCACAAACATATTGTTCAAGCACATGGGTGTTTATAAGTACACTTGGTACCAGAGTGCCCTAGGTCAAAGGTTGATGATCAATTTTGTAATTGTGTCAACAAACTTGCAACCATGTGTCTTGGACACTTGGGTGAAGAGAGCGGCGAAGCTGATCACCACCTGATGACGAGTAGGGTCAGATAGCGGGGTAAGCCACTGAACCAACCTGGAAAGCCAAAACACATTGTGAGTGTTTTCTGGGAACGTTTAGTGGGAGAACCTATCCACACGGCCTTCAGCTTACACCTCTGAAAGAACTTCTCCTACATCCTGAGGGGAGGGAGGTCGGGACATGGAATTGGAGTGGGGCGTGTTCAAGGACTCCATTGTTGAGACGGCTGCTTTGAGGTGTGGCCAGACGGTTGTCAGTGTTTTTTTGCATTTGCCACCTGCTGAACACTGGGTACATCATGTGCTCATTGGTATGCTCCACCCACTGGTGTTTGCCTTCATGTCAGCGTCGGCTAACAAGTTAAGCTAGCAAACGCAGGGAGAAACATGATACCCATGTTCTAAATACGGCCTCATTACGTCACCAACTGTTTCAAAACAGATGTTTCAAAAGATTTCACTTGATTTGCCCCCTATGGTGTTGAAACATAATAAAACACAAATGAACGAATGATTACAGTCAGTGCACGGTCTATATATGCACTAGCATGTATGCTGTTTGTTTAAAAAGTTTGGCTTTTGGGGAGCGCCGTAAAATACAACTGTTTCTATTTCGGCTTAGAACCAACCCTCTCAGTATATTTTCTGAGAATCCTTCGTTAATTTTTTTGCGGATTGCTGCTAATAATCCAGCAAGCAGCTGCGGTTACAGCCTTCTTTATGGAAGTAAATAGATGGATGGAGAGACATACTTTAGTTGTTGTATTTCCCTCCACTGATATTTTGAGCTGTATTTTCCAACCAGCGCAAAGCAGCGCACAGGCCAGCAAAAGTGTCCTTGCTAGTTTCCATTTGCCACAGGTGTCATTTTTACACCCAGCGCCTATGTCCTCCACATCACAATACCACTTGCGTTTATGTGGCCATGTTGGTCTGACAATGAGATGTTGTCAGGTGCACAGCTGGTGTGTTGATATCTTCTGTCACCAGAAAGTGTTTGCGCTTTAGGCCACCAAAAACCCGGTCAAAAAGTCCAGCGCTGTCTTTCATACTTCATAACGCATGTACACGCTGCTTGTCTGCACATCTCGTCGCCAGTCACCTGTAATAGTGAACAGTGTATTATTAATATGACAGCATATTATGGAGGGGAAAAAACAGCAGGAGGAGGAAGAAAAACTCATACAAAAACTTTCTCTCTCTCTCTCCATTAAACCATTCAACAAAATAAGAGTAAAATCTCATGGAAAAACACAACCTCACATTGCCACTGAACTGCTTCACGTCAGGGAGCTTTGGCGGCTGCTGTGCACTCTGACATGTTGGAATTACCGTATTCCTTCGTTTAAGCACTCAGACCCTAATTAGCACACATGGGGTCTTTGTGGGGCCTCTGGGGGGAGGGGGTCCCTGGTGCTATTTCCACCATCCGGGACCATTTCTGGATCAAAACACGCCACCCGGATTGCCCGGACTTGCTCCATTTGCAGCAGTAGTGGACATCAAAACATAATCTTAACGCACAGAAACCTACCTTTTGTGGTGTTTTACTTCAATTTCAGAAGACGGGAGAGTTCCTCAGCCATTGCTGAGTTGAAATCTCCAGGATTTCATTGCGCGCATGAAGCTTTGCTTCATTTCCTGTGTCAAAACAAGGCCCGCACGCACATCCCAGAAAATGTGTCATTGTAAAATGCAAGACAATAGTTTGTCAAGTCTGGGTGTCCAAATGTCTTTGTAAATGTGAAATCCCTGAACAAATGTTCTGCTTACTATTTCCTCAGTCATTGCTGAGTCAATGTCGTAAATCTCCAGGGTTTCATTGCACGATTGAAGCCTTGCTTCAATTCCTGTGTCAAAACGAGTCCCGCACACACATCCCAGAAAACGTGCATTTAAAAGAATGATTTCTATATACCCTATGTTCAATAAAAACAATTTATTTCATGCACAGTGCACTTAAACGAGGGAATACGGTAAGCCATTAATGAGGACTTGCGTCCACTTCCTTGACATCACAGCACTGCACACTTGGCACAGTCCAGTTCAAAGAGAAGGACAGGATGCGACTCTGATGAGTTGATATCATGTAAGGACTACAACACACCCATGCTGAATGTACATGATAAATCCAACACCTTTGCACCCATCGGCTGGCTTTGTGTCAGCATTTCACATCGCGTATATAGGAATCTGTGCTCAGACACGCCACAAATGGCCTTGCATCCTCTGCGTAACTCGTTTTTGCGTCGGCTTTCATGGTAGGGCCCTTTGTTTGTTTCATCCCATACTCAAACAGAAATTATCACATTAATTTTTTGTTCACGTCAATGTTGAAAACATATAATAGTCTCCAAATCAAATCAAGTCAAACATTTTGCTGCTATATCTGATATTTGCATGCATTAATTATATTTGTAGTGAACATATGGTTTAAAAAAAAGCTGGATGTATTTGCTTTATGCAAGCACCAATAGAAATTGCAGACACACAGAAATACTTGTGTCTAGCTTTATTTGGAGCACCGTGGTTAGTGTGGCATCTATGTAAAAGTGAATCTTTTTCGTGAATTTTTTTAAAGTTGAAGAGCCATATCACAGAAGATGGAGGCCAAAATGTTGACAATGACCCTCTCTGACATGTAAAGACACATGCCAAATGGTCTCAGATGCTGGCCCTAGGTAGCATAGCACATCTACAAATTTCATTTCATCTCTGCGGATACACAGATACACAGAGCTAATCACACCAACCTCTTCTCCACCTTCGGGGCGGCGCAAGCATACAACAAAGTGCAACAATTACAGTTTCATTTGGATCAGTTTTCTAAATTTAGATATAAATACTGAACATGTGGCCACACAATGAGGGTGTATCTTCAAAATGTCTTTTCAATGTTTGAAGATGGGCTATATGTTGAATCAGTTTCATTTTCAGACTGTACTTATGATGACGTTGTCATGGTTTACACTCTAGGGAAAGGTGTCTTTTAATAGTATCAGAAATAAAAATCCCAAACTGATTCAGTACAGTGACATCACATCACAAGCTGCAGTGAATTAGGTGTTATGTAGAAAAAGTCGTGTAAGGTTTCTCACTGATGCTTGGTTTGCTGGATCACCAGTCATCGAGGCCAACAGTGGTGGGTCAATGTTTTTACATTACATTACATTGCACTTAGCAGACGCTTTTATCCAAAGCGACTTACAGAAGAGGACATAAACAAGTTTACAGAAATGCAGGAAAACAGAGTAAGCAAGGTGTAGAGTGTTAGTATAACCAGGTTACAGGACAGTGTGGGTGAGTGGAGGTTAGATAGTTATGAAGGGAAGTACTCTCGGAAAAGGAGAGTCTTCACGAGCTTCTTAAAGGCAGAGAAGGATGTCTCCACTCTCGCAGCAACTGGTAGCTTGTTCCACCATTTCGGGACCACAACGGAGAAAAGTTTGGACCGAGAGCGCCTTGTGTGAGGGGAGGGCAAGGCCAGACGGTTTGTTTGGGAGGATCGCAACGCCCTGGATGGGACATAAGCCTTTATTATAGCCATCAGGTAAGCAGGGGCCG
>OMMV01064314.1:0-12887 GCA_900302635.1 Chatrabus melanurus
CTCCGTATTTGACATCACTTTCAATTTTAACATTGAAAACCCCCGTTTAACAGCTTTAAAAGTTTTATAATTCTGAAATCCCATCAGATCCAGTTCAAGTTCACTGTGCTTGGAGAGGATCCCATGGGCAAACATTCACCTACATTTCATCTGGATCTCCTCATTCTTCTGGATCTGTTGATATGAAAAAAGGTTTTAGCAGGGGCCGTGGCACATATCGCGTTCCTGTGAGATAACTAATAGTGCTAGAGACTTTTAACAAACACCATTGTGTTCCTGAGACAATGCGAATTCACTAAAGTACAAACAGATTTGAGCTATCTTTAATAGTTAGTAAACTAGATCCAGAAGAAAACCGCCATTATGGAAATATCATTTTTCATGCATAACTTCCAAACAGATCATGATATCAATGTGATTCCAAGGACTCGTGCTAGGTTTTCAGGGTCACGGAATCCAAATAGAAATGTTTAAAAAATATAGGACTACTTTGCCTTGTGGAATTCTACAGCAGGACACATAGTGATATGTGTGTGAGACCTTACGGCGTGGCGGAGGTTTGCGCTCTCCGAGTGCTTCTAGTTTTATCTGTGGTGATTGTATGAATGTTTCATGGAGTCAACCTATTGGCTGACGTCATGTTTTACTGTTGTTGTCTGTTGTGTTTAATTTTTATTTAATTTTATTTTTTTTTACTAACTTGACTTTTATGAACATCTGGTTATTCTGCGGTTAGATAAACAACTTGTCAAAGGACTGCAGTTGAAAATCAGCCTGCTGGCTAACACTGGCACATTTACAGAAATGTTGATTAATTTGCATTGTCCTTTTTAAATAAATGAATGGAAATGGAAAATTCAACTTTACATCTTGCCAGTATGGATGTTCTAACTAAAGAAGTTAATGGGCACTGTCTTCCACCGAGTGCAAAGCAGCGCACAGCTCAGTGCAGGTGTCATTTTCACACTCAGCACCCACGTCGTGTAAATAACAAATATAATTGGGCTTATTTGTGCACCCCTGGGTGGGTTGGTCCAAAACTAAGGCTTAGTGGCCCGCACATTGGTATTGTGTAGCAGCAGAAAGCGATTGCACCGTAGACCAGCAAAAACCTGACCTAAAGTCAAACACACAGTTTTTCTGCTAATTACCCAATGCATTATGTATATATGTATCACCTGGGCGGGTCCACGACATGTGTACACTCTGCTTGTACAGACTGGGATCCACATTAATGCATTATACCACAATGGAACTGAAGTGAAAATAAAGATTAACAACAACAACAAAAGTAAAAATGAATGGGAACCCCACCCCAGAATAATTTTAATAAATCTATAATAATCCATAATAACATTTTTACAAAGGCTGCAACAATAAACCATATTTCACAAGTGCCTAACCGTAGGATGTTTACCGTTAAAAACCATGAAGACTACAACATTGACTATGAATTATATTGTCATGCTCAGATGTGTAACAGCTGGAGGACAACCAGGGACCCTTGAGACACTCAGGTAAGCGAAAACAACGTTCTTTCGTCGACATCAGTTCCACAGTCAGGTTTCAAAAGGCACAGAATAATCAGTCTGTGAGGCAGCCACAACCATGAGGGATAACACATGCAGAGCAGTCTGATTAACAGGCAGGAGGTCAACACATAAAGATCAGTCATACCGAGCAACGGTGGCCGAGGGAGGGAGACTAAAGGGCAAAATCAGGGTCAGGCAGCAAAGGCGGGCAACGAAGACAAAAGAGCACAAGGAACGCTGCTTGGCATGGGGATACAAGACAATCATGCAAAGGACACAGGAGGAGAGAGTCATATATATCTCGGAGGTCATCAGGAAAATAGGGAACAGCGCAAGGGGAAACCAGGAAGAAAGTTACAAACACACAAGAGGGAGGGAATTTCAAAATCAAACAAGAAACCAGGACAGAATGTGACAAGATGTTTGTTTTTAATGTGATTACATAAAATGCGATGTAAAAACTTCAGGCAAAATGTTCAGGATGTAATACTGTAGATCCTCAAACCAGCTGTTGAGTATTTCAGGTGATATTATTCCATCTTTTTAAATTTTGTGTAAATGTTTTGTTCTGTACCTACATGGCAGAAGAGGAATACACTGTGATTTAGACCATACCGTGAGGGAGGTGTACCATTGTGCACCTAATTTTTATGCTGGTTTTCTCTTAAGTTGGCAGGCAGGAAGAAGATGCATCACCCACCACACAGAAATCATTTCAAAATTCTGTATGCAGAATGTTCTGAACTTTATCACAGGACAGGTTCATCACTATGTGGTGAATACCATCAATGATTTCCTTGGTAGTGGCGGTTGCAGGCTGTCCAGACCTTGAGTCATCTCTCAGACTTTTTTTTACACCACTTAAGTTCAGTTGTACAATTATGTACTGCTGATAAAGATGGAGCGTCAATCCTAATATAACAGCCTAATCAGGATGAATGTCCCTTTTCTGCAGTTACTTGAGGATACAGCGACTCAATTTTTTTTTAATCCATTTTGACAAATACTTGGCGCCAGCTTTCACCATATTCCATGAAACAACAAATACAGTCTTAACTGGAGAAAAACAACAACAACAAAAACAGTTATCTAGGGTTACCAGCAAGCGTGAATATCAGCAGTGCTTCTTTGCTGCTTATGTTGATTTTCATAAAGCCTTTGATTCAGTTGATCGGGCTACTCACTGGGAAATCCTGAGAATTTGTGGGATCCCCAAGAAGTTGCTGGACATCAAAGCCAGCCTATACTCAGTTTCTGTGAGTGTTGTGCAGAGCGACGGCAGAATCTCTGAACCTTTCCCATTGAAAACTGCCATTCGTCAGAGATGTGTTCTGGCTCCTATACTGCTGCTGCTGTCAATGCTTGCATGGACTGGGTGTTGGGTAGGGTTGTGGAAACCAGTGGCTTAGGTGCCTTTGTTGGCAAGGAAAGGTTTACTGACAATGACTTCATGAACGGTGCTGTGAGATCTGCAGTATCAGTGGATACCCTGATTGCAGCACTTGAGAAACTGAGTGAGAAATCAGATTATCTGGGTTTGTGATTGTCTTGGATCAAGACTAAGATCAGGCTTTCAATAATTTCTTTGGCTTGGCCATCAGAAGTGTATGCGTATGGTGAAAGTGTTGAACTTCAAGAGACATTCATGTCTCTTCGCAGTGACATTCATTTCTCTGGGTCCTCGGCATTTGAGATTGGGAGATGCCTGGTAAGAGCTTATGGAGTCATGAGGTTGCTGGACAGAGGTGTTTGACGATGATGATGATAACTTTGCAGGAGAACAAAGGTCCGGGTCTTTAGGGTCCTGGTGCTTGCTGTATTAATGTATGGTTGCGAGACTTCGATCCTAACCAGTGACATAAGGCGATGACTGGATGTCTTTGGTGCTAGGTCTCTTTGGAGGATCCTTGAGTAATGCTGGAATTACTTTATGTCAAACGAATCATTACTTAGGGGCACTAAGATGAGGAATAGCACTTGCATTATGAGGGAACATCGGCTGTGACATTTTGGCCATGTGGTGCGTTTCTCTGGACATGATCCAGCACGCAGGTGCCTCAATTTAGAGGTCGCAGTGGCTGGAGAAGGACATGGTGATGCCCATGTTTCACCTGACTAGATAGATGGTTACTTTCGAGAAGTGGGGATGGACTGGTTGTCTGGCTGGGTGGTTGCCATCCAGGACCAAAGATGGTTCCATGGTGCGGTGGATGTGGCAACGTGCAGCACCCAACACTCACCTGACCTTATATGACCTATCCAGAGTTAAAACAATCAACCTACGTGCACGTGCACGTACAGACCCTGTGCTGAGCCTTTGATATGAAATTATTAAAATGATATGGATGCACATTCCTGTCCAGGCGGTGCCAGTGTTCAGCAGGTGGCAGCACAGCACGTCTTCCTTTTGTTACAAACACAGCTGTTTCAAATGTTTTGAAATGTTGCGGAACAGCGTTTCAAGTTTGCCAATTAATAATTTACAGTATTGACAAAAGATTTTGGTATTATCTCCAGCCACACATTCTATCTATGTTTTAATTCCCATTTTACTTCCCTGTTCTGTTGTACATTTTGTTCCATATTTGGCCACATACTGAGCATCATGTTTCTCCGTGCGGTTGCTAGCTTAACTCGTGAGCCGACGCTTGCGTGAATGTGGGCGTCGCATCCAGCAGGTGGCAGGCACGTTAAAGGGATATTACATAGGCAAAACAAAGTGCCACCATCTCGTGCTCATTGTCATTATCTGCTCTTTTAATTTGTTGAGTGACAAGATGATAGCTTTTATTGTTTTTGAGTTATTGCTTACACAGTGCTGGCTGGGATGGACTAACCCACTCTTCTACATTTTTGCCACACCAGTGCAGAGAATCAACCTATGAACATCTCAGCCCACGCTTGTATACAAGTGTTTCTCTGTGTTCGTGTGTATCCATGCACGCGCGCGTACAGCGTGCATGCTAGCCCAGATGGCAGCTTCTCTGATGGGAGCATGTGCGCGGGTGAGTTGTAACTCAAGAGGCTGATGGAGGACAGACTAAGTAGATCTCAGGGGAATGTCGATCGGTTGTTAAAGACGGCGGCGAGGGACACAACAGCCTCAGTGCACGCTAACAGCCAAATAGACACACAGTCTTCCTGTAATTGCTGCAGACAGGCAACCATTGGAATGTCCCTCTCTCAGCCTTTTTCTCCGTGACACTTTTTCACCTCAGCCACTAATGTCAAAGCATTAGAATAGGGGCAGAAACATGTAGATGTAAAATCCATTGCTATGCAGTCTGCGCTCTTCTTAGAATGGTAAGTATTGCTCTTTTTATGCATTAGTGCAGGTTTAATTCTCCTGCCGTGTATTCAGTGCTTCCGTCATCACAAGTGAAAGCTTTAATTGTTCCATATCAGACGCCTGTGGCATGTGTCTTTGTCACATGTCAAAGTGGAAAAAAGGAACAAGAAATGAGGATGGGGTGGGAGAGGGAGAGTACTGGCTTCACAACTTCAATACAATTCAAAATTTCATCTACCCTGAATAAAACCCCATCCCCATGATACTTCCTTATCCTGCTACACCCAAATGTAAGACATTATTCAAGGTGATGAAAGCAGAAATGGAATGCTGAATGATAACTAAGTCCGTTGGGACTTGGCATCCCATTCCCAACCCTGCCTCCCTTTCTACTGTCCTCTCCACTTACCATCTCCACCAGCACCACCGCTGGAAAATGCAGCTGCTGTCAGCTGCACAGGGCTGCAGGCTAATCCCCCACTCTTCAGAATGTATGGCGCCGTAATGAGCACTGCCTCTACCTCCATCTCATCCTACATTGTAAGGGTTCCACTCTGCTGTAGTGCTGTAGGTGCACACAATCTGATTTTCCCCAAATCATTAAAATCAGTACCAGAATTTGCAAGATATTTTCAGGTTAAAGAAATCTTTTTTTTTAAAAAGTGCAAAATTTTGATTTGTATGGACCAAATGAAAACCCTTTCCTACCCAAACCCACACTGTGGCTACAGGTATCACAGTTTTAATGATGTTCTCATCTGGCGTAACATATTAAAGCCAGAGCAGCTCAGGAGCAGGCCCAGAGATTCGCAACTACGGCTGGGCAATGAAACATTCACGATAACAATAACTCAATAATGATGAAAAGCTTTGGACATTTATGTGCAACATGGACAGACCTAACAGCTTATTACACAGGAAAAATAAACATGACAACAATGTCTGCAGTTTATAGCTTGCACATCAAAGTGCACAATGATTTCCTATTGCAAAGTGTTGTTTGAGCTAGCGAAGAAAGAGATGGAAATGGGACGGGAAAAAGCAAGAGGGAGAGGTTGGAGCTGGACAGGGGCATGAAAATTGAACTTGCATCATCCTCTAAAGCTGAGGAAACTTGACAAAAAAGGTTATCTAACTGAGGGTTATAGTTACACTGATAACTAAATAAAGACACGGAGGCTCCGTCGTGTGAAGAGAGAACATTTACAAACTGAAACCACCATCAAGCAAAATCCAAGGAGACACTGACACCCGGCCGACCTGACCTTACACAATAAAAGCCCTAGACATGCACTGCTGCAACTATAATAATATTTGTGTAGCACTTTCTAACATTATTTAAGAAGTGCTTTCCAAAATAAAATACAATAAAATTCTAACTTGAACCCTCTAGTTTCTCCAGGTTCCAGTCATTATCAGGATACTCTTCAAACTGGCATGATATTATATATCATGACAAATATCAATATTGATCAATATGGGAAAAAATATAACATTTTTTTGCCATATCGCCCAGCCCTATTTGCAACAATTTATAATTGCCATTTCTCAACAAACAGGCAACAAGTGCATATCTATGGAAAGCATACATTCTCCAGAATACAATGAGTCCTAGCGCAACATTTTATGACAACACAATCCCGAGATATATGCAACTACAGGACACGATGGCTTCTGTGCTAAAACATACGTCACTCACTTCTCGATGAGATCACTTCTGATAAGGCTTTCATTTCAAAAGTCTTTCACTGTAATTTGACAGTAGACTAGCAGAAGATTTAACTGATCAGCAATAATCACAACTTATGGGCTGATTTTCTTCTCTTTTTTTTTTTTTCTTCCTTTTGGCTGTCCTTGAATTCTCACGGTCACCACAGTGGATCTGGCACAGTTACGAATAAGGAATTTGGCCCAAGTTTTATGCCTGATGCTGTTTCTTACACAACTCTAGTTCTTCTGAGATCTGACGGGATCAGGTGTGCTCAGAGTGGTATGGCTGCTGTATGTCATGTTGCCTGAAACATTGAAACATTGACACTCTCCCCTCATTTAAATCCTGTCTCAAAACCCATCTTTTCCAATATGCTTATTGTGTATAACCAAGATCTGATAGTTGTCCTCAGTTCATTATGCTTTGTTGTATTATATCTTGTTGTTTTATTTTATTGTTGCTATTTATTTCTGTGATTTTGTAGATTTCATTGTGTTTGTAAGGTGTTCTTTGAGTGTCTTGAATGGTGTCTATAAATAAAATGCATATTAATAATAACAATACTACTACTATTACTACTACTACTACTAATAATAATAATAATAATAATACAATTTGTTTTGGAAAGATTGAAATAATTTAACCGCATATTTAAAATGTAGATAAGAAAGATTCAAATGTGGTCTCATCCAAAATGAAATATTAATAATGCCTCAGCAGATTTAAAATCTGTGTGGATTTTAATTGAGAGTGTGACATCTAAATAAATCATTTTGGAGAGAAAGTCAGTTGCTGTTAATTAACCTCTCTCGTTGTCTAATGTTATGTTTTCGCTACAGGATGGGAATTCTTGCGTAGTGATGGCTGGGATTGTATATCAGAGGTTGCATACAGCTGTGCCTGGCCTGTGTGCTTATGTTGGCTCGTGGCCTCTGAACCCGAGTCGTTACTTACACCTGTCCATCAGTGGGTCTGTGTGACAGCTGGAGGGTGAGTGAGTCATGCCTCACACACAAAATCTCACTCCAGGCTCGCCTGTGGTAGCAATAAACATAACTCAGGGGCTGACCTCTGACACTTGGCTTATTACGCTACAGTAATGTGAGCCTGCAGAATCATATCCAACGCCAAATGATAAGGTGCTTAGAAGCGGCTATCCAGATATTGACTGCAACATTCTTGTTTGAGCGTAATTTGTCCATTCCCAGAGAGGTAGTCAATTCCATACACTGCACACTCCATTCAGAATGTTACTTCCTGCACTCTTTGAACCGAACCCACTCACTTTACATATTGATTACTGGAAAGTTTGTCCTGTCAAATTGATAGCCAGGATTAGGTTAGATGTTGTGCATCCCGCAGGCGAGGAAACATACCAGCTTTAATATCAAATGAAATGGAAACTAGAATCTACGCAGCCTGATTCAAGACTCATAAATTATAGTTGGTTTTGCTGCGTAGCAGACGAGGCACTTGCACTCAGATTCAGTCAGAAAACAAAGCTTTAATCTCACGAGTTTGTGGCGCTGTATCTTACTAACATAATTTGCCAAACAAGACACTGTGGGCGTCGTCTAACTTGACAGTTCTGTCAGAACTCAACCTTATCGTTGTTTTGTTCTGCAACATTGACAACCATTAGCAGCAGCTTCTTTCTTTATATTTGTTTATCCTCGCATGGAACTCTACGTATTCTCTACGCTTTACATTTTTGTCATCCCATTACCGTATTTTTGTCATTCCAGTCCCAGTCCATCTCTTAGACCAATCTGTCTGTGGAAAATGATATTTTATAAAATGAGCCCCTGAAGCAGCCACATAGTGTTGATAATAATGATAGAAATCTAGTTTTCCTTTTGATGCATGAATGCCTTTTAGATTTAATCACCATATGCTGGAGCTGTTGTTGTGGCTTCTGCTGTTATTATTTTGGATTGTTTTTAATCTCACCGAATGTTGGACATCAAACACGCTATCCGAGGCCACTCCTGACTGGGTTACGTAGCGGATAAGAGAACCAAGGGAGTCTGGAGGCCTTGTGTGTTTGCATGCACACGAGTGTGCATATGCGTGTGTGCAAGTGCGGCACCGTATGCTCACAAATGTGAACGTCGACCAAAGGGAAAATGCTTGCATGGATTGCTTTTTTATTCGTCTTTATACACAGTCATACCTGCGTGTGTATGCTGGAGAACTCTGTCAGGCAAAAGATAAGCCTCAGCATTGCTGGGTCATGTTCTCTGAGGAAGCAACCTATGGCAACCTGCCCTTAAAACGACTGTTCAGACAGGAGCAGAACGTTTACTCCACATGGCACAATGGGTTGGACTGAGGGAATGTATAATCATGGTCAGAATTATTGGACCCCTGTATTTTAAGCACAGGACTTAAAATACATTTGGAAATAAATGCAAAGGAACTGCTTTTGTATAATCGGAATATTTAATCATCATACTATAATTTGAGAAATATCCGCTACTCCCCCCCAGGTCCTTTGGATGACTTCCACCAAACTTGATATGTGGATAACGGTCAACCCAGAAGTGCCCTTTGTTTTGGCAAAGGTCAAGGTCATTCATTCATGTCAAAGGACAAAATTTAGATTTTTCACTCCAATTTGCGCCAAACCTGGCACACATATGGAGGTGGGTTCTGGAATTGCTCAGGTGAGGTCAACTTTGCCACAGGTCAATCATTGGGGTCAAGAGTATTGGGATCAAAGGTCAAAAGTGAAGTTTTTCACTCAAATTTGCACTAAACTTGTCACACATACGGAGGTGGGTTAAGGAATTGATCAGAACTGTTGAATTCTCAAGCATATATATTGGATTGACTGTAATGTGAGTGCAGTCTGCCCTGGGCAAGAGTATTATCCAGGAAGACAGAGTATCGGCTCAAGACTCTGTATTGGCAGATACGCAATATTAAATGACTCCGATCGGGAGCAAAAAAACTTGATTGGGACATCCATAGTTGTTTTTGTTCAATAACTTTGTACATTTTATTAAATATTGTGATTATACAAAAGTGTTTCATTTGCCATTATTTCTGAATATATTTAAAATTTTGTGTTTAAAATATAGAGGTGCCAATAATTCTCATCAGGACTGTATTTACCTTTTCCAAGGAGGCAACATTTTCTTTTCTTTTCTTTTCTTTGTTTGTTCCATTTTGTATTGTATTTCAGAAGTATATCTCAAAAAAATGTGTTTTTTTAAGTTGGAATCAGAAGCTGATTATTATTTCCAGGCATACCCTCTTTCTTGCATTAAAAAAATGTTCCATCTTTCAGTTTTGCATGGCCCTTAGTGTATTTTCATACCTACCCTGTGCGGTTTGTTTCAATTGGACTGTGGCCCATTTATACAGATAATTTGGTTTGGTGAGGGAGCACACTTACAAATTCTAGTGCAAAGCTAACTAGATGCTGATCCCGATATGGTGGAAGAGTGGACTATTAGCCTTGGTGGAGCCTTGCACTGTCCAAGTGCCCTCTAGTTATTTATATGACAGGCATACAAAACAAGGTTTCTTTGACAATGTGACCACCTTTAATTGTCCAGTTGTCTAAGGACATGGCAAGAATGCTTGATCTGTGCTTGTACACTGAGGATTCTGGTTTTGCTGTAGGGATGTCCAGAAACTTGCTGTTTTCGCCTTGAGCAAAAGAAAAAAAACCTATGTAGTCAGACCCCAATGTGCTCTAGTTAGTTTTGATGGCACTGTCTGCTTTGTTTTGACAGTCAAGTGTCCATAATTCCTGCATAATATTTTATGTTCAACATTGGGGATGTAATGCATTATTGTATGATTGGCCATATAATATTGTGACAAAATGCATCAGGGGTTGAAAATGAGTCACAATATGCTCGCAGTGGGACTGTGCAGTTGTGCAAAAGTTGCACGGAGAACAGTTGGGTCTTCAGCATTTTCTTTAAAACTTCATACGACGTGTCATGCCGAGCTGAGTTGGGCATTCTGTCACCAAGAGATTTCAGTGAAGACTCCAACGTTAGACTTTGGGCCACCTGAGACTGTGTCTATATTAATCTGGAGATTTAAAAAATGGATAACTCCATTTAAGGCTGACATCCACAGTCATTGGATATTTTTAACACACAATCTTTTCACTCTGATTTCCACAAAGCCTAACACACATATGGAGGTGTGTTCCAGAATTGCCCACCAAGGTCAAATTTGCCAGTGGTCAATCATCGGGGTCAAGGTCATGTCTGCTTGTCTGTTTATTGGCCTAATACTCTCAAGTCCTTTTTCTGATTTCTACCAAATGTAGTATGTCAAGGTTGACCCCAAAACTGCCCTTAAAGAATACATTTAGACAAAGGTTAAGAAATTCGATTTTCAACCCAGTGTGGACCAAATGTGGCAGACACTTAGGTGGATTCCAGAATTGCTCAAGCAAGGTCAGCTAGAGGTCAATCATTTGGATGAAAGTCAAGGTCAATGGGGTCAAATGTCAGACTGACAAAGCCCTTACTATACTGTCTTCGTGCCCATGAGTACTATTACCTATAATAGAAAAAAAAAAGCAGGGTCCAAATATTAACCCTTGAGGTAATCCAGTGAACAAACAACGTGCACTCAACATCTGCCCCTCCAGGATACTCTGTAGAGTGGTCACTCAAATGAGCTGTCAAGAGCCACTGATACACTGACACTTCAAGAGTGTGGACAGGATGATCTTGTGATTAACACTGTCAAAGACTGCTGATAGGTCCAGTTGAGTAATGGTGTCAGCTCCTGCTGATGGAAAGATTTCTGCTGCTCACAGCAGATCGGCATCACTGGAATACCCATCATTGAAACTAATCTCTTTTTTTTATGCTAAATAAAGGAATCTGACAGACTAGTGATAATCCAGGTGTCAGGGGAAAAGAAACTAGTTAATGAAAGTGTCAGATAATAGCAGACGAATCAAATTACGTTGTCAAATCTGTTCTGGTTTCACAAAGAATTTGATCCCTGAAGCACCGGGACTTAAAAAGAGAGAGCTGTCACAAAAAAAAGGCAAAAAAAAAGAAAAAAGAGCTACTACTCACTAAGCAGTGACTTGGGTTACTAATCAAAATTGAAATAAATGGATATAAAGTTCGCAATTGTCAAATTGGAGAGAGGGAGTGTGAGTTATTTGGTTACTCTGTGGGCTATTTCAATCCAGAACATCATGTTCCAGTGGAATGATTTCACTGGAACCAATCAGTCGTGCTGTGCATAATCATGCAGATGGGAAAGGTTGACTGGATTTCCAAGAACAAAATACAATTCGAACAGCCACAGAGGCGAGGAGGAGACGGAGAGGTGCAGAGCTGAGTGGACGGGACGGGACACAGGAGCAGCTAAAAAGAAAATAGGACAAGATGACAGGGGACAAAATAGAAAGGAAGAAGATGAGGGAGGTGGAGATGAGGGGAAAGCATGAGGCCAAATAATATGAGAAGACGGCGTGGTCTTGATTAGAGAGGAATGAAATTTCAGGGAAAAGCATTAATTTAATGGTTTGTATCAGAAAAGATGGCAAGGCTGTAGTGGAAAATAAATGAAAATATTAAAGAGTGAGACTTAAAAGACCGAACAGAAGAGCAGCAGCATGCCTAAAGCAGAGTTAAGGAAGAAAATTAATGTACATTGAATGCAGGAGGGGAAATAAGACATACTAGCAAAGATAAGGAGATCTTTATATCTGTTGGATAGGAACATATTTGTGTTAGACAGCACTGCACAAGGAGAATAAGATGTGTAAATATGTCTGTTCTAATCCTATAACCATTACGGATAGTCAGATGATAACAGCAAGCGTGTTATCTCTGTCTGTGTGTGTGTGTGTGTGTGTCCAAGTGTTCAAACATGTCCTTATCTGTATGTTTGCACTCGTATCTCTCTGCAAATGTTGGCATACCATGTTTAGGTTTTAGGGATCTGGGATCTGTATTGTTGTCACAATGAGAACTAGAAAATCTTTTTTTCAGTTTTTTTTTAAATTTGATAACATATTTTTATGTTTTCTGGCATTTGCATTGACATACATGAAGGCATATGTATACATCAATCCTGATATGCCTGTATTCCACTATATTGCATTATTGCACTCACACCGTGCTGTAAAAGAGCCAAAAAAAAAAAAAATGCAGGTTATGCACAGAGCTGTACACTGCATTAGAGCAACAATTATACAAATTATATCAGGGCTCGAGACTGCGACCAAAATGGTCACATATGCGACCTTTTTTTCAGCGTGTGCGAGTAAGAATTTCATCTGGTCTCGTTCGTGCGAGTGCATATGTTTTAATGCTCCCTCTAACACGGGCCCTGTATTAGACATTGTGGTTGAAAGTCG
>OMMV01064359.1:3356-17913 GCA_900302635.1 Chatrabus melanurus
AAGAAATAGAAATTTTCTGTAACTTGTCTTCTAGTGCACCTAAATGGATGATCTTGCTGTCTAAATCTACATTTTTATGGCCAAGGAATCCAATAAGAACAAGACCCAATGTGATTTTTGCCAATAAATCGGCCATTTTGATTTTTTCAATATGTCCAAAATTTGAATTTGTCATAACTAAGCATAGAGTGCATATAAATACATGATCTTGGTGTCTAAATGTACCTTTTTATGGCCAAGCTATCTGATAAGAATGGAATCAAAGGTGATTTTAGCCTGGAAATTTTGTCCTTTTGAAGTTTGCCTTTTCAAACCAATTTTACCAGTATAATTATATTGCATGCAGTATGGCATTCTGGAATGACATTTTATCTGGTTATCCCATTAACAATCCCATTCTTCCAATGAATTCTTGGTATCAGTACATTTATATTGATTCCATGGTGATGCAATGATGACGTAGTTTTTATGGTTGCCATGGGAGCCAACATAAATCCACCCCCTTTTCAAGTACTGGTCTACAACACTTGATGGAGTTGATGATGCTGATCTATGTCAGATCAATCAGTGAAGGAATCCTTCCACTATATATGCAAATCCTTGGTCAGCTGGTCAGGTGGATGTTGTTATGGATCAATCTAACTATGCCAAATAGAGATCAGGTGGATGGCAATGGAGGAAGAGGAGGTGTTGCAGGAATGAGGCACTGAACTGCTTCACCGCAGGGAGCTGTGGTGGATTCTACTCCTGTAAATGATCTGCTACACACTTTGATGCTTTGCATGTAGACCCGTTCCCTGGCCAGAAAACCTCTCACTTCTGTCACCGAAAAGATCTGCCATCTAAACAGCAATACACCAGGTCCAGGTGTACACAACTCTTAAAGGAAATGACATTTGACAATCTGATTGATGTAATTCATGTTACACTCAAAACACCCCCTTGATTAATTAAGAGACCAAATACAACTCCTTTGCACCCTGTTCCTTACTTTGTGCTCAGAGTGGCGTTGGACACACCCCAAATGCATTTGCACTATGTGCTTTAGACCGTGCAAGAAAGATCATTAAGATAGGTTCCTTTAACTCCAAGCCCGTGGGGTAGAACAATCACCACAGCAAATGGCCTGATTTGCATATTAATTAAGTCACAGGGGGAGTGAGTGCAAAATCATATTTTGGCCTCATAGAGACTACATTACTTCAGCTACACACACAAAATTTTGGACACAACCTACAACTGCCAAGTCATCCGCTAGGTACCAGATGATCTTATTACTTACATCACCAGGTCTTTTAGTGTAGAATTTTGCCCAAAGCTCTTTTATTTCTTTATTTGTTTGATTGATGCATCAGGTGGAATCATTGTTTTGTTAGCTGTAGCTACAAAGTGCCAAGTTCTCACATGATTACATAATGTAGGTATAATAACCTACACTGGAACAGTTTTTCCAAGTTCCAAATTAAATAAAACATCTATTTGCATAATAGCTGCTTGTTTCATCTTCTATTTACCCTGCACAATTCATTCCTAATATTCTTGCCTGAAGAAAACTTTGCACATTTTAGTAAAAACAGCAAAGTGCTGTACATTTTTGCCAATGGATATGGTATTGTTGATGATTTTAAAAAGTTGATAAAAAATATTTTTTATTGGTTTTAATAGTGATGATGTGAGCACAGGGGTGGGTAAGGTTAAAACCTTGCTCATGTGTAGCTCCTTGGGGGTGACTTATGTTGTGATTTGGCGCTGTATAATTAAATTGAATTGAACTGAATTACAGCACTATAGAAGAACTGCGATGCAAGGAACATGAAGTCACACGATGAGCAGTTTCTGTAAGAGGTAATTATGGGTCAAGAAATGCCTTCACACTGACCTTAAGACTTTCTTCTAAAGAACACATGAAATTTCAGAAACAGCTTCCCAGAAGACACAAGAGAGGCTCAAGCCAAGATGTGACCTGTTTTCTTGTATGAAAATCCTTCTCTGCTCCACTCCACTATGAAGATGTGACTAGTGATGTAACAGACAAAAGTTGCACAATGCATAATTTCTCCAGTCACATAGCCACAGAAGACGATAACTCCTTCAGGGTTGCCATGGGTGTCTTGGTAGCTTCCCTCACAGTCACCCTCTTGCACAATCATTCAATTTTTTAGAACTGCCTCCTCCAGATTTACAATACAGTCCCATACTGTTTGTATTTCTTCAAGAGTGATGTCCAAGACATATTGAGTGACATGGAAATCTTCATGTATCCATCTCCCTGACTTGTCTAAAGAAAACCGGCTGCAAAAGTGATGATTTAGTTGTTTTAGTTGTTTGCATGCCATTGTTTTGGCTTTTATATTTTTATTTCATTTATGTCATGTTGTAGAGATTAGTTTTCATTGTGCGATTAAAGGGCATCATTTTAGAAATTGATATTTAAAGAAGCCTGAATTTTTTTATTTATTTTTTTATTTAGTGTCATTAAAAAATTCAAATGTGTAAAAGTTCAAGGGTGCACAAATGTTTTGGGAACACTCTCTTTCTCCCTCTATCTATGTATGTATGTATATATATACATACATATATATGTGTGTGTGTGTATATACACACCAATCAAATGAATACATTTTGTCTGAAAATGCACATGTACGACTCACACATCATAAAGAAACTACATCAGCAAACTCACCAGTGTAAGTCCATTTAGCACCTGAAACAGACATAAGAAAATACTTATTACTCCATTAAAAATGCAGCAAATTATGAGCAAATATATTTTATTTTAAATGACAAAAAGACATTCAGTCATCTCAGAGGGTCACTTTGTGAAGGAACCTGTGTGGATCAGTCTGTACAGACTGATTATTATTATTCACCTGCATGAAGCAATCTGCTCCACTTGTATTCTTGCTTTTTCACTTTTTTATTCAATTTCCACATAGTTTTAATCCACAGCGAGAGTCTTACCTTGCAGTACAGTGAACAAAGTGGCTTGCAGTACAACAGTTAGCGTGAAGCTGACGCGAAGCATCTCGGTCCCCTCAGCTCTCTCCGTGCGCGCGCATTAAACCGGTGCAGGGCAGAGTGTGGCGCACAGGAGCGCCACTCTTTTATATTCGTGTTGTCGGCTTCATTGTAGCTCACACTGACGTCAGAACGACAGCGAAACCAGCCTCCAGAATCCTCCTGGCTCCGCGGAGGAGACCGCATCTTTGGAAGCAACCTCACAGACCTGCAGGTGGGAGGACACAGCTGGTGTAGCGGCACATACTGTGACCCGTCACATTCTGTGACCTGACGAGGAATTGTAGCTAATTCAGGTAATTACTTGTTTTTAGGCTGCGTGAATTTGAACACCTAAAGGAGAAACACATTACATAAACATGACTTGTTACCTCCATAAAGTCTTACTTTTGAAGCAAATAAAGCTGTGTTTCACAAGAAGGGCGCATGGTATGTACCTCCACCAAGGCTGAACAATCCTGGAATTTTGCCTTGGAAATTTTTTTTGAGTCTTTGTAGCCCTATTTGTTACAATACAGCAAAGTTATTAGCATTATCTCTGTCCACATGTGTAGGTAGGACAGATAGTGACAAGGCTTTTTGAAACATTAAACAAGTACGACAGTACTTGATCTAGAGGGTGTCCTTCTGTACCTGCTCACGAACAATTATGTACTGTTGTGAAATGCTCGGGTTAGGTCTGGGAGTAGACAACAATGCCCCATATTGCCACACCCACCACACCATGGAACCTCCCTGGGTCCAGGAAAGCAACCACCCAGGCAGACAACCGGTCCATCCCCACTTCTCAAAAGTAGCCATCTATTTGCTGCAGCCAGGAGAAACGTGGTTGTCTCCTTGGCCTTTTACAGTTGCTAGGGTCCTCAACACTGAGTCATCCAGGTGCAGGAACATTCCCAGAGATATGCGCCACATGGCCAAAATCTCGTAGCTGACGTTTCCTCACTAAGCAAGTGATACTCCTCATCTGATTATTCCTAAGTAACCGTTTGTCTGACACAAAGTCTTTCCAGCAGTACCCAAGGATTCTCCGAAGAGGCCTAGTACCAAAAACATCCAGTCGTCACCTTAGATCACTGGTTAATTTCCAAATCTTACAACCATACAATAAGATAGGAAGCACCAGGACCCTAAAGTCTTGGTCCTTGATTCTCGTGCAAAGGTATTGGCATCATCAAACATCTCTGTCCAGGGATCTCATGACTCCGTGAGGTCTTCCCAGGCATTTCTTGATCTCAAAGGCAGAGGACCCAGAAAAATGAACGTCACTGCTAAGATAAGTAAATTTCTCTTTTTCAACACTTTCACAACATACAAACACACTTATGACCCCTGAGTCCAGAAACTCACTGATATCCTGGATCTTAGTCTTGATCCAGAGCAATCGCAAACCCAGACACTCCAAATCCTCACTCAGCTTCTCAAGTGGTGCAATCATCAATCAGCATCAAGGTCAGTTAACAATTCCTCGCTGACAAACGCACCTAAACCACTGGTCCAGCAACTTGTTGGGAATCCTGTAAATTTTGGAGATGACCCAGAGAGCAGCCCATTCAACTGAATCAAATGCTTTGCAAAAATCAACATAGGCTGCTGATGTTTGACTTCTTGGGTGTGAAGACAGACTGCTCCAGTGACTGAACAGAAAGTAAGAAGAAGAAGAAGGGCCCTTATTGTCATTGTACATGCATACAACCCATCCTAATGATAGTGAGACACAATCCAACCACTAGGAGCAGTGGGCAGCCACAGTCTGGCACCAACTCCAGGTGTAGACACAATGCCTTGGTCAAGGACAGAGAAAGGAGCATGACTGTGACTGAATCCTGTTAAGTATAATCCTTGCAAGCACCTTTCTCTGCACAAAGAGCACTGTAATACCCCTGTAGTTGCAATCCAGGTGATCACCCTTTCCTTTCCACATTGGGATGACAAGCCCTTTCTTCCCATCCTTATGGATGATACCTGTCTCTCAGATACCAACAAAGATTGTTTGCAGTGCCAGGAGAACATCTCCACCCACCTGGAGGAGTACAAGTCCAATACCGCAGATCCCTGGAGCTTTTCTGCCCTCAGCTACTGCACTGCCTTTGCGGTCTCACTAACAATTTCACTAACAACCACCAGAACCCTGGCACTGGAGATGCCTAACATCCTAGCAGGAGGGTCATTGTAAGCAGAAGAAGAAGACCCTCATTGACAGACAACTTGTAAGGACTTGGTGGAGAGTGGCAGCGCATCGCCAATCGGGAAGAAGACTAAGGTAGACACTTGAGAGAGGCTTGTGGAGAATAGTTGAATCCAATACTAGTTTTTTAACACCAGTAAACAAGAGAGTGAACGCTACAGTGAGCACACTTGTATAGGACCAAAAAAAAAAAACCATAATTTTCAGAAACTAGTAACTTTAACAACAGTTTAGTCAGTATAAAAACCAATGCAATGGAATATTGTAGAGCATTTAGCTTCTTTCTCCAAAAAGACTTGAAGTTCATAACACTATAGAAGCTTCTAGAACATTCAAGATACATTCAAGAACTGTTGTGTGTCTATTTTTTAGCATGCCCACTCACTCTGCAGTTGCATGAGCAGTTCTAGTTCATTCCAAATTTAGAGTGCAGATATTCAAACTGATCACTAGTCAGTGGCGTAATAAACAGCTCAGCTATCATCTTCTTAGTACGACGGTACTTGATGTACAGCGTGTCTTTCTGTACCTGCTCACGAAAAAAGTGGTACCTGATATCGATGTGTCACACTGCCTCCTGAGCAGCTGAGTTCAGGGCAATATCATCTACTTCTGCTGTAGAGTTGGCAACTGCTTCTGGCTGAGCCAGCTAACGGGGCCTCCAGCTGTCATCAAGACATAGCCAGTTATAGACTAATGATTGTCCATGTCACCTACCTCATCAGCATCACTAAATATGATGAATTCACGGTTTTCCATCCATTTGTATTAAAGTGACAGGTTGATGGTTCCCTTGATGTAGTGTAGTGAAGAATTTGGTGAACTTTGACAGTGTGCCAGCTACTTGAGAGATATCAGGTCGTGTTGCAATAGCAGCATAGAGAAGACTGCCTACCTTGGACTGGTATAAAACCCTGTCCCCTACTTTACTGTGTCCATCATCTGCCACTAGCTTGTCATTCTTCCCATGTCCGTCATCTTGAAGTTCTTGCTGAGTTTGACCTTGATCTGGTCCATCTCCTCTCTAGTAGTGGTGATTACGATTAAATCATCCACATAGA
The DNA here is from genome assembly GCA_900302635.1 of Chatrabus melanurus. Classification (NCBI taxonomy): domain Eukaryota; kingdom Metazoa; phylum Chordata; class Actinopteri; order Batrachoidiformes; family Batrachoididae; genus Chatrabus; species Chatrabus melanurus. The sequence goes on from OMMV01064359.1 coordinate 9,624, forward strand.
TTGCAATGACTGTCAGGTTGCTTGCATCAGAAGATCTTTTCATGAAGGTACAGGGATCTACCTGACCCTCCTTGAAGCTCAGTGATTCCACTGACTCCCTGAAAACCTAGTTCCAGCAACGAGGAGACTGCTTGTGTCCATAGACAGATTTCTTAAATTTGCAGGCCATGTCCTCCTTCCCAGATTCCACATAGCCTTCTGACTGCTCCATGTAGATCTCCTCTTCCAGATTTCAATTCAGGAAGTCTGAAGGCACATCATTTGGATCAGCATCCTTTTCTGAACAGCACATGTCAGCAAAACTTGAATGGAGCTGAACCACAACAGGGCAGAAACCCTCTGTATCGTATTCAGTGCCGTACTTCTGAGAGTATCTTTTGGCAACCAGACAACATTTGAAGCACTCCACCTATCCATGATTGCTACACCTTATCTTGAAGACCCAGTTGCAGCTGATGGTCTTGTGGTTGGAAGGTAGCTTGACCAGGTCCCAGGTTTTGTTCTTCATTAGTGACTGCATGGTATTCAGAGTTTGCAGCTGCTTTCCACTGTCATGAAAATTTGCTACTCATTAGGTACCTGGCTCTTCAAGGCTGCATGAAGTGCCACATGTGTCACCTCTGTGTCTTCGACATGCTTATCAAAGCCAAAGTGAAGTGGCGGCTGACCTTTTGTGGCTCTCTGAAAACATCGAGGCTCTTGCTGCTGGTCCTGTTCTTTGATGGAATCTCCTTGTGGTACCTCTGGTGGCTGCTCAGCTGTCACCTCTACCTCTAGTTCCGTCTCTACTGGCTACTTCTTATGTCCAAAGTCAGTTTCATTGAAGGTGATTACTCTTGTAATGGCCACCTTCCTCTTCTCCATGTCAAAGAGCCTGTAGCTATTACTATACCCCAGGAATCACAGTTTTGTGGCTGTCTTGTCCATCTTCCCCCGCTCAACTTCAGGAATGTGAGCATAAGCTATGCAGGCAAACACCAGGGAAGTGGGAGACATCAGGGTTCCTTCTATACCACCTTTCATAATGCATCTGACCTAATGTGGCAGTTGTAACCCAGTTTCTGATGTAGGCTGCAGTGTTGACAGCCTCTGCCCAGAAGGCCTTGCTGAGTTCAACATGGTAGACATTTGCCCACGCTGATTCTTGGAGAATTCAGTTAATGTCTTCAACAACTCCATTCTGCTGTGGGGAGTGGGCAACTGAGGTCTCATGCTTGATTTTCTTCTTTTTCAGATATTTCTCAAATTCAGATGATATGTATAGTTCTCTCCTCCATTATCTGTGTCCAATCCTGTATCCATCGTCATTTCTTGTCGAGAGTTCAAATTCTTTGAACTTCTGTAGCACCTCTGACTTATGCTTCATGAAATCACACATCGGGAATAGTTATCAATGAAGGTAAGAGAGTAGAGATTTGTGTTGAAGCTTTATATGGGCATAGGCCCACAGATATGGACTGCATTTATATAGTGTGGAAGGCAAATGAGCCTTCCACACTATATAAATAGTCTGAAATAGATACTCAAAGCACTTTACAATGATGCCTCACATTCACACTCTGAAGTCAGCGTGCTACCATACACGCTCAACTGCACACCGGGAGCAACTTGGGGATTAAGGACCTTGCCCAAGGGCCCTTAGTGATTTTCTGTTCTGACGGGGATTTGAACCAAGGAGCCTCTGGTCTCAGGCCCACAGCTTTAACCTCAAGGCCATCAAAAAGACCTTTGTCACCTCCACAGATATCACTGTGCACCATCTCCAGTTTCCTGGTGGGCTTGATTCCCCCCATTGGCTTGAAAGGCTCATTTGTCTTCCACACAGCCTTCACAGAAATCCAGTCTGCCATTCTCTAAGAAGTCACCGCTTTTGATAAAGCACTTTTTGACTGCTTAGATCAGCTGCTTTCTTTTAAGCTGACCCAGTCCCTCGGGCCATAGGTTCATCTGACTATAGTAGTCACCTTCCTTGTTGGCTTGGTGCACCTCTGTCAGTGGTATCTTGTCTGTTAATGTCTCTGCCTCATAGTTCAGAGTTAAGGTAAACACTTGAGAGATGCTTCCGGAGAGCACTTGAATCAAACACTAGCTTAGTAACACCAGTAAACACGAGTGAGGCCTAATCCACACTGCTCCATTTTCACAGGAAAATGGCTATCTATCCATTTTGGCCTTTCGTCCACACTAATCCACCTTTTTCACCACCTCAAAACGACACCACCTCGAAAACGCTCTCCAGAGTGGATCGAAATGAAAACGCCAGAGTTGTTTCTGTGTGTAGACACCAAATCCGTGTCTTTTGGGAAACTGTGCAGTAACATTAACCGCCATCAGGAGGAAGCAGCAGTATGTCCTGTCACTGTGAACGTGTATGTGAAGAGCAGAAGAAGACCACACACTTCCACAGGTCAGCAATGACAGAGTGTTTTTGACATGTTTGTTGATTTCAATAGTATGTTTAGCGATAAACATTGCACTGTATAATCTGCACATTGGATATCTACGGACCACAGAAAGCACGCAGCTTCTGTTGAGTGGACCCATGTCACTATCAGCCTCCTGCCACGCGATGGCAAAACGTGACACCCTTTCCATTTGTTCTGCGCTACAGTGCACTCCAAACACCAAAGAAGAAATGAATACGGCTCCATTTAGATGCAGATATTTTCAGATACGGCCACGTGCCGTATTCGTTTCGAGCCGACACTCCCAACAAAAGTGGCCTGAGAGTGAAAGCTATAGCGATCATTCTTACGTAGGACCAAAAACAAACCACAGAAATTTGCAGAAGATGGTAACGTTGAGATCATTCTCGTAACTAGTCAGTATATACGTATGTTAATACATGAAACATTCTAGAACATTTCGTTTCTCTCTCTAGAAACACTTCAAGTTCATAATACTATAGAAGCTTCTACTACATTCTAGAATAGCAAGAACCACAGTTAAGTGCATTTTTTTTTTTAACATTTTTGTTTTCGTTTCAGTTTTGTTTATGCACCAGTACACATCCCTGTGTGTACAAATAGAGGGTCCAAGCTTCGTGAACCCACCTATGTAAGGTGTATCTGAATTGTGCACCATATAAATAGCAGTAAACTCTGCACTCAACTTTTGACCAGATTTTTGTTGGTGGATGGCACAATTGCTTTTTGCTGCCTCACAACAGAAATGCACCACCATTGCACCTGACTACACTTCATTTTCCCACAGACATGCCCACGGGCACACAGATGAGCACAAGTACATTTGATATTTAAAGAACTTGGGCGTCGTCCATGAAAATGACAACTGCGTTGAGTGGAAACTTCCAGTGAAACTTGTGCTGCATTATGCACTACTTTTTTTGATAAATTGGATTGTGCGCAGTTGAGGAAAATTGAGTTTGAACGCTTTTATACAAGTTATGTGTAAATTTATGTTTGCAACTTTTTTTAAACTGCTCCAGCTCATCTCAGTTTTTATGCCAAATCCCAGCCTACCTGCCTACCTTACTGGTTTCATCGCTCATGAAGCCTGAAGGAAGCTTGAAAAATTGTTGAGTTAGTGTTGGTGAATATTTCAACTGACACTATACAAATGTTTTTCAAATGTCAAATATAATAGTAACATGATCCCACACTGTCACTGAATGAGGTCCATCTTGAGTTGAAATATCTGTTTAAGCCCTAACAAAAGAAATCTCTCCCTCTCACCTGAACAAATTTTTGTTTGTTCTTTAAAAAAAAAAAAGGAAGACGTGTCCCTGCCGTTAACGTTTGTTTTAGTTGAAGGCTTTACCATCAGGAAAGTGTTGATCCAAAGGTCAGAAATGACTATGATAACCCACTCCCACTGTAGTTTACAACCCTCACTCACTTCAAGAAACAGAAGACAAAGACACACAGCAAAATGAAGCACCTTCTAGTTTTTGGAATTGTTTTTGCTGCACTCCACGTGAGCCAATCGACTATTCCAGGTATACGCCAAGCTATTTGTTTCTTAAATTTGATTCGTAACCACAAGCAAAGCTCGGTCAATAGACTCAGAATGATCTTTTCAGACTGTAGGCCAAGCTACGAGCTTCTGTTAACTCATTTAAAAAAAAGGGTTTGTGTAAAGCTGCGCTTAGAAACGTGATTACAGAATTATTATTAGATTCTTCATTACTGTCGGTGTCTTTCACTTCACAGGTATAAGGACATAAAGCTTCACCTTTAGTCCTTTCAGAGCAACATGGCGGTTACACCTGGATATTTAGTTTTCTACAACATACAGCAGATTGAACAAACCCAAAATCCAGTTGGCTTGAAGGAAGCCGTTTCGATTATTGCATGAGTTTCGTTTGAACTTCTCAGCAGGATCATTGATTTATGTACACAAAGTGAGCTACGTCTAAAGCCAACAAGTACCTCTTTTAGACTAAAGTAATACAACAATGTATATGTCTGCTGTCCTGGAAATGCTATTTACACGTTACTTTACGATTACGTTAAGCTGACTGGGTAATTGCTTACTGTATAATTTTAATAATTTAAGCAGTGAGATCATTTCTGTCTGTGTCTGGTTCTTGTGATGAGCTGATACCTGTGCAAACGTCTAACTCAGACTCGGCTTACTAACGGGCGAAGAAGGAGACTTCTGTTTGAGTCCCTCAGAAAATAGTGTGAGATGTTTAGTTTATTTGAAAGAACTCGCAGACTGAAACCTATGGCGGGGAACAAACGTACCATAAACGACACATTATTGCAGCCATAAAAGCAGGGAGTGGCGGTCTGCTGATGAGGCTAGTTAAACATTAGTCTTTTTGGTGATGTCTGAAACCAGAGGCTAAATGCTACAACTGTGAAACATGTCAAATGTGAGAAATGTGTGAAGCTTCACTTTAGCTCTTGTGTTTGCTTTTTTTAAACAGATTTCTGTGGATTGGCCAGTGATGAAGGTGAAGGCAACAGGTTCATGTTTTCTCTGTATTACGATGGGGCCAAAGGTGCTTGCTATCCTTTCCTGTACAAAGGTGAAGGAGGAAATGCCAACCGCTTTCAAAGTGAAAAAGAGTGCATAAGAAACTGTTCTGCCATCGCAGAAACGATCTACCCCATGGATGGTGAGAGCACTTTATGAACTTAACAGTAAAATAAGATTAATCTTGATTACTAACTCCCAGTTTTGATCAGTTATGTACGTCTGCACTCAGTCTAAAAAGTTCATGCTACTTTTTTTTTTTTTTAAGAACTTTGGAATATGAACCTAGCAGCAATTTTTATGGCACTAAAGGACTATAACCCCCCCACTGAATCATTATTCATTAGGAACTGACTGAATCAGAGTTCTCTATTTTCTTCTTTCACGCCCGATTTTACACACACATACCTGTTATGTTTGGGAAAAAAAGTTAGTTATGTGACTTCCAAACTTACATGTGTTAATATCAGTACTGGTTTATATAAATATGTGTTTCATTTTTTTATTCCTTCATTATGCTGTATGGAGGAAGACACTTGTCACTGTCAAATAAAAGAAGTATGCCACCAAGTGGCAAAAGAACAGGACAGGGAACTGTAGATAGTAACAATTCGTCAGAATTTATGTGTGCGTACTGTGCAAAGGTTTTAGGCACATTAAATGTGTCTCAAAAATTTTATAAATCAAGAGTTGTTAAATAGTTCATATTTATGAATAAAGATGTAAAATGTCTGACTACATCTCACCTTTAAAAATAATTAATAATTTGTTTTAGGTGATAAAATGAAAATTTGTTTGAGGGTGTCTCTTCAAATTTATATATCGGGTTTTCTCAAATCATTTTAGTATTGATTAATCATCAGCAACTGTCTTTGTGTTGTCAAGTACGAGGCAGTACAGCCACAAGGAAATACATTTTTTGTTGTTTTTGCTTCTTTTTAAAATGAGGTTTGTAAATAAGTAATTGATTGGTTACTGTTATGAAAAAGAAAATGTAATAATCTCATATTTTATTTATGTTGCATTTTTTTTAGGTTGGTGGGGATTTCACATGATTTTCTGTTGACGATGATGCCTGAGGGCATTTGTTTGTTTTAATCAAACACAATGGGGTGCCTAAAACATTTGCACAGTACTGTATCATCCATATTTATTTATTTTCAAAACACACCATCTTAAATGTTAAATAATATGTCAATTGTTAACTAAATTACGTAATAATGATGCAAGGGGTATAAATAAATTAAGGACACTGACCATTGGTATTTCTTATTTGTTTTGTTGTTTTTAACTTTGTCGATAAAATATCTTTTTTTTATGCCTTCCGCAACACTAGCTATTTAGCAAAACAACTTTATACATGTAGAATTTGGTTATGTTATTAGTTAGAGATTCCATGTTTTTAATATTTCAGAATTACTCCTAATTGAATTGATTGGAAATAAGTGTATATTTACGGCTTTGCAGCTCAGCCAGTTGCGCAGTGACTGTCACAGAAATTTGATTGTACACATTCATAAAATAGATGTTACTTCTATGTTTGTATTACAAAGGCAGTAATTTTCCACAGGGAAGACAATGGTAATGAAGATGGCTTGTTTTTCCTCTCACAGAAACCCAAGCTTGTCACCTGCGTAAGGCCAAAGGTCAATGTGACAGTAACCTTTTAAGTTACTACTACGATTCCTTCCATGACAAATGCAAAAAATTCCATTGGAGCGGTTGTGTTGGGAATGGAAACAGATTTCCTGATCAAGAAAGCTGCAATGCCACATGCGCTGGCATCCACGGTGAGCACCCATCTCCCTCTGATGATGAGGATATATCAAACGCATGCATGTATGATACAAATTACAATGTTTTTCTCTTTTTTCAAAGATGATGGCGATGAAGAGGAGGAGGATGAGCCAGACACACCCATTGGTGCGTATAATGTGAACACGATAGGCTGGAGACTCAAATTACAAAGCGTTTTTGGTGTTCCTCTTAATATTTTAACAATGTCAAGTGGGATAAGTCTCTGTATTTGCTTTGTCCAGTTTGTTACACGTTACGCACCAGGATCTTATTGGTTCTGACTTCCTGCATTAAAATGTTCTGCTTAAATGACTTGAATCAACACATTGCTTTGAAACTATTGTCCTCTTTAACAGCAATCATCTTTGGAGTTGTGCTTGCTGTCGTTATCACAGCTGTCATCATAACTGTGACTGTCCTCATGGTAAACTCAAAGTAAGATTTTTGCTTGTTTTATTTGGGCTAAATTAAACACACACACACAAACTGCAGTTAAAAGACAGCCGGATGCATTACTTTCTCCATTTGTATTTATGTTATGACTTGATAACAGTGTCTTTTAATGATCTTCACATTTATTGCACATTTAGGAAAGAGAGCTCCAAGAAGAAGCAAAAGACTGGAGGGAAAAGTAAAGAACAACAAGTCGACATACCTCTTCAGGCAACTGAAATGGCTTAGAGCTTGTCCCTGAAAAAAAAAACCTCCATTGCAACATGTGCTGTTTTTAACAGTGTCGGTTTTTTGTGCTCAGACTAGTATTTCTTTTGCTCTTATTCAAAAGAAAGTAACTGATTGGAACATTTGTAAATTCAACTTCCACTTTTTTTTTATTACTGATGTGACAGCCATCGCTGTTCAATTTTCTACTCTCATGTTTAAAGGGGTATCTCTTAAGTTGTATTATTTTTTTAGTGTTGTCACATGTTAATTTACTCATTCAAGGTTATTATAATTTCATCCGAAACACTCAATAATTTTTTTAAAAGCTCATCCGGCAACATAAGTCTAACTTATCTTGGACTTACATTCAGAAACGACTGTACAGTTACCTAAAGTAGCTTAAAATCTGAATTTAAATGTTGCCAACATAGAATTGCATCATTGCCTGACTCAGTGATTTAGTGAAAATGATTACTCTTTTGAATGTAAATGCCAATTTAAAACCCAACATATATTTAGAGCTGTTTTTGTGCAGTGATGTCTGTGTACACGGTAATTCAATGTCCCGCTCAGCAAGTTTCTTAAACAAGCTGTCACATTTTCTGATGTTCTTCTCAAATTGTATGGCTAAAACATCATTAAATGTTGTATTTTTTACTTGGACCTGACAATGTTGTTTTGTGATTGCACAGTTTTGCAGTAAAGTAGATCATAGTTGAAAAAACTTGATCTCACTCTGGCAGATGGCTGAAGAGGTGCAGGAAGCAAGACCAAAAAAAAAAAAAGCTTGGAAAGAAAGAAACAGAGCAGAGTGAGAAAGCATTGCCATTTTAACATCATCTTAATATCTATTTAACAACCTTATTGGCAGGTGAGTTTTCTACTC
>OMMV01064395.1:20478-34028 GCA_900302635.1 Chatrabus melanurus
CTCTAATCCAAACCCTAGTCCTAACCATAGGTTTAGCCCTAACCCCAACCCTAATCCCTAACCCTAATACCAACTCTAATCCCAACCATATCCCTAACCCTAGCCCAAACACTACCCTAACCCTAATACCAACTCTAATCCCAACCCTAATCCCTAACCCATTAGGGTTAGGGATTAGGGTTGGGATTAGGGTTGGGATTAGGGTTGGGATTAGATGGTATTAACCAACTCTAATCCCAACCATATCCCTAACCCTAGCCCAAACACTACCCTAACCCTAATCCCAACCATATCCCTAACCCTAGCCCAAACAGTATCCTAACCCTAGCTCTAATCCTAACCCTCCGTAAACCTAACTCTAAACCCTTCCTAACCCTAACCCCTTTTTTTCTGGAAGTTGACATTGTCAAACCAGAGATCTCAACAACAATAAAAAGCAGAACCTCAAAATATCTGCAGTGATGGATCTCATTTGCAGAACTGCCTTCTGGTGACCTCCCAGTTGGCGCTATCCTTATGAGATTGAAATGATTACAAACTAAAAAGTGAATAATCTTTCAACAATTATCTCTACCATGGTGACTAACTAGAGTCAAAAGACACGATACTCTCTTCTCACTGTCTTCTGTGTATCCCCAGTAGACTTATTTTTAAAATTCTTATCTCAATTGAAGGACAGAAGCTTCAGGTTGTGCCGCTGGTCCGTACCAATGTGATGGTCCCTAATAAAGTGCTGAAGCGACAACTGAAGTGGGGAGCGGTCACGATAACCCTCGAACACCCTAACCTAACCCTAATGACGTGTTTCAGGTCCAGGTTGAGTTCGAGTGGAGGTCACATGTTTCCGGTCTGGAGTAGACATCCAGTTTCTCCACTGCCTGCAACCAGACCCTTTTGACAAAATGAAGCACTTTCCACAATGCTCGAAACAATAAACTGAAACAATCACCACAGAAAGCTACTAAATGAAAGGGCTGCTTCAGAAAATGATTGTTTAAACTGTTCCAAACACCCAGTGAAGCAGTTGTTTCAGAAGTGATTCATTTTTTTCAAAACACCGAAGGCATTAAACAAACAGCTGCTTCCGAACATGATTCACTGTTTCAAAAGTTGGTTTAGAATTTGTTGTTGCGTTGCAAAATGCTTGAAGCACGACGATGCTGACATCTAGTGGACAGCCGCACCAAATTAAAACTTTGTTCAATGCTTGTTTGAACGCCAACATCAAAGCAAAAAGAGTTTGCAATAAAATAAAATGCTCCGTCTCTGTTATACGTGTGAATGTGAGCAGATGAAAGAAGTAAACAATCTGCAGACCGCCGAGGCTGCGACCGGAGGACATGGATGATTTATTTTCCCCCTGAGTGGTGTCGCATTCCCAGGCGTGGGTAAGAAAGGAGGGGTGGACGTGGTGTGCCTGAACAAAGCATTTCTTGGCACGCGGTTAAAACGGGAGCGAATACTGTCACATCACAAAGCCCTTCTCAAGAAATCATTTACCTCAGTTACCTCTCTCTGCTATGGCACGCCTCATCACTATTACTGATCGGTTCTGCTCACGGATTCCAGAAACTTTCATGCAGTAAGAGAAACTCCTGGAAAGCCGCCTCTCTTCCTAGAAAGAGGGATTGTGGCCCTGCCTCCTTTGGCAGGACTGAGGAATAGATTTTGTTTCGGATTGGCTGCTTCATTCAGCTGAAAAGCTCTTTCTTCACAGCAGGTTGAGTTCATGAAAAAAAAAAAAAAGTTTGGCAGCGATGTGTTTGTTTGCCTCTGAAAAAGGGGGAAACTGGAGCTTAGTTTCAGTGGGGAAGTAGAAAATGTTTACAGACACTCTGAGTCGAGGTCTTTTATTTCTCAAAGTTACTGCTACAAATAATATTTGTGCAGACTGCATGGACATTAATATTTTATAACTAGAATGTGCACTCAGAGAGTGCAGTACCTGCACCTCTCATATTTGACAGAGTCGTGCAAATAAATTTTTTTGTGATTCAGTGATACCATAATGTATGGTTCTGTGTGGCCTCGACATTTAATCAGTTCTATACGGTGGCCAAGAGAGGCCCGTGATTCGCAAATGCAGAAAAGACAAGAACAAAAAAAAAAACACCTGCATCAATTCTACAGCAGGTAGTTGCAGACACAGAGAACACAAATATAACCCACAGCACATTCAACAGTTTAGTTTGATAACGCGTCTGCTGCAAATTCACACAACAGGCAAAAATACAAATGTGTTGCAAATAGTCACAACACAACATAAAGTCCAGAGGACTTTAACTGATTCTACTGTTCAATGCATTGCAAATAAATGAATAAAACATGAAAATATAGTAAAAGTCATCAATAAAGTAAATAAATAAATGTACTCAGCTCTGCCAACCAGGTAGAAATAAAGATAATAGAGCGCTGCGGTGCACTGAATGTTCTCAGGGGCAGAAACCTCTTTTTGTGTTGCTAGTACTTCCATTGTGTTGTGGCTGTGTTTTTGCATATGTTGTGTCGATTTGCAGCAGACACGTCATCGTACTAAATTATTGCATGTGCTGTAGGTTGTGTTTCTTTGTCTTCTCTGTGTTTTCTCAACTTGCAAAGTGTTTTCTGATGCAGCTACCTGGTGTTTCGTAAGTATTTTCTGCATTTGCTCGTGTTGTGCCGATTTGGAAGTGTTGTGGCTTCTCACGGCCACCGTAGCCCGGACCAAAATGGAACCACTTCATTCTTAACTGTCACACAACCCTTCCACCGTGTTTAAATGAACTGCATTTCTACAGCGCTTTTCCATCTGAAGCAGATGCCCAAAGCGCTTTGCAGCAGTGCCTCACATTCACCCATTTGTGCAGGTCAAAGGTCATGTGACCAACAGAAAGGTGATATATGACTTCAAATTAGTGTTTCATAGTAACCATGTGTGTATCTTTCTAAATATCCCCTATAGATAAGTATTCGTCCAAAATTTTGACCTTGGCTTCTGACCTTGACTTTTGATCTATTTTTCATCATTCCACCACGTTGCACCCAAAACTGATCAAAACTCTTCCAATTATTTTGTTCACACACTGCTGGACGGACAGAAACGGGATCGAAAACGATACATCCACACGCGCTGTGTAGCATGCACTAAAGGTGCTGGAAATATTTCACGTTTTAAGTTCAAATGTGCAGCGGATACCATTATAATCACACGGTGCATGGTTAAACATGAGCGACACTTTGCGTCGCATTCCGTCTATTGGCGTTTCATTCGAAACTAATCCTTTTGCTTCGGTTTCTCGTCTAAACAGGAAGTGGTTCCTTCCCACCTGGCAACCTCTCCCATCCTATCCGATGGCGGCATTCTAATGAGCTTCTCTATGATGGCAAAAAGCTCTGGGCCACCCATACAGACCCTGGGCTCCACAGGAACCATAGGAGAGACCGGCGGCATGGCGATGAAGAAAAGAAGGAAGAGGAGGAGAAAGTCACGGGCTGACAGCGTGAGGAGGGAGGACAGCGGAGGCTACTCCGTAGAAGAAGACATGTTCACCATCGACATAAGCTCAGATGAAGGGACGGAGCTGGACAGCAACAGGTGAGACATAACAGAGTCAAGAGTGGAAATGGGGGAAGGAGGCAAGGAAGAAAAGGCAGAATAAGTTATGGAACCAGAGCTGCACTCATTAGAGTGCATACCGTGTCTTTGCCAAAGGTCAGCAGTCTATTGATAAAATGTTTTGAGATTGTTTGAAAATAAGTGATTGTAATATGTGGCTCACATCCAGTGGCCTAGTCTGATCCTTTAGATCTGGATCTCTTTCTGCATCCAGAATAAAACCTATTTGTGGACAATCCGTGGTACAACACAAGTTTTTGAATTTTTATGATGATACGTGTAATCATTTTTGAGTTATTAAATTCATTTGTCCTGGGCGGGACAAATGAAGCCCAAACACGCCCCCCTGTTTTGCAATGCAGATATCAAACAAGCGTAGCTAACGCTAACAAGCTAACTTTGGTTCGAATGTTTAATTAACACATATTTTTGTGGGCTGGGCGTGGTTTTCATAACGCGTGGCTTGGATACGGGTATTAAAACATATAAATGATACCAAAATTTCACTCAGCGGAAATACTGGAGCACCGACTTCTTTGATGGTCTGTTGGGACAATTAACCAGTCAGCAAGCCGTATTATTTCAGATATATGTAATAAAATGCTCATAAAGGACAAACAGTCGACTCAGCTGGGTCGACTCCACAGCAGCTAGCACCCTCTGCTAGCGGGGCCCTGACACCGGCACACAGGTGTCACTCAAAGTGACCACACCCCTAATTATTCATAACTTCATGAATAATTAGGGGTATACGCTGACTGACTCACTTTTGGAGCCAGCCTCAAGCGGCCATTCAAAGAACTGCACGATTTGCCACTTCTTCGTTGGCTCCATTTTTCAGCACCGGAGGTTGCTGCTTGACAATGATAAAGGAAATGATCATGAATTCCTGCGTCCACATCAGGATCAGCACTAAAATTTACCAGGTTCTTCCTCGTATGACGACCATATTTCTGCGAAGCTTGAGCAACTTTTCAAGCAGCCCAAGGGCAAAGCCACAGCCTTGTTGGAAAGAAATTTACATAATGGAACAAGTGCTATCATAGATTTCTCACACCCTTTCTACCCGGATTAGTTCCCTGTTTTCAAACACCACAATGGGCTGATTAGTGTGACAGCTACAGAAAACCCCTTTTTCTCTTCATTTGATCCAGATCATGTAGATTGTTTGTGCAATACCGCTATATACCTCTCTGCCACCTGCTGGATATGTCTGGGAATGCTGCAGAGAATGAGCTTATTATCACATGCATGATGGAAATTAGGAGCAGGTGTGGTTGAAGCTACATGTAGCTTGAAATGAGCTAGTTTGTCAGTTTCATTCGTTTACAAAGCCTAGATCTGCGCTCTGAGGGAAACGCCCACAAGGTTTGTGAGAGAGCGACAGATTCATGCCCACGCTGAGGCGAAAGGGGGCGTGGTCAGGAGCACCTTTCCAATTAAAGTGACGGTTTCTTAGAGATGTGAAAATGTGGGTTTTTTGTTTTTTTTTTAAAGTTGCATCACCTCACTGTTTGTGAGATCATTTTGACTGCAGATTTTAATATCTGATTTTAGGACACCTGGTGACCTATATTAGCTTGCTGAAAATTTGCATGATCACTTTAATAAGTTTTAAGTGAAGGTAAAAGTGGATAAAATATAACAAGCTGCAGTTAATTATTTTATTTCAGTTGCTGTGATTTTCTTTCTGTGCTATTAAATGAAAAAAAAAAAATAGGAAGAAAGTAACGATTTTCCCCTTACCTTAAAGGGAAAGTTGTGCAGGAAGAGGTCCACGTGTCAGAGTCAGGGAGGGAGAAATGTGAAAAGTAAGAAAAACAGAACAGTATAATCACAGAAATGAGGTTTCAGCGCAGCTGTGGAGTGTGACAGGTGGGAATGAACAGAACAGAGCTCGAAATGGAGCAGCTTCCGACTGCAGCATTGGCACAAGAGTCCCCAAAACCACGTGCAGAACTTACAATTTTACTTTGGCTGCGAAAGAAGAAGCTTTTGCGTGTGAAAGGGATGGGCACGGGTTGTTGTGTGCTTGTGAATGAACTGCGTTTCTCTGTTTAAACACGTGCGCGTAAACAGGCGCAACCCGACCTCCTCCTTCACGTATCCGCTCGCTTTAGCATGTTCAGTATGCAGGTTGGACATGCGAGCACGGGGGGGCCGTGTCACATGTGTTTTCCTGTTGACCTTACAGTTGATTTGTGTGATGAGCCAATTCAGCAGCAGTTGTAAATAACTGCCCACTCAGAGAGTTATGTTCCTCTCTGCGTGCGCGTGGACGCATTGCATCAAAATTCCAGCTCATCTCCAATGCAAATGACTGTAAACAAGGCTGCGGTTGACATAAAGCTCCAGTCGGTGCTAAGCTTACCGGCCTGTAATACAGGCGCTTGTTTGCTCGGCATAAACAAGGTGTTATCTTGTCGTCATTTCAGGGAAATCTGGATTCAGATAAAACTGGAATAAAGTCTGAGGCCAGATTTTCTTTAAATAAATGTGTCCGGCAACCGCACATGGAATTTTTACACTTAATAGCTGAGAATAAAGTGCAGCGATCTTGGTTGTGTTTTCTGTGGAGTCTTGAAAGTCATTTTGAGGAAAAGTAAACCAGCTCACATCCAACAGCACTAGAGCGGGATTCATTAGAGTGCAAGGGCCAAAAAACGCCCCATCTGACAGCGATAAAGAGAGAAATCATTAGTCTCAACACAACCGGGTGCTATTTCTGACGACTAATGAGAAACTAAAAAGGCACTCAGAGAGCGCATACCTCCGCCAAGGCCACATGTTCCTGAATGTTTACAATGTTTTCTGGATCCTGGATCCAAAATATGTTCTGGATCAAATTCAAAATAAAATCCCTCATTTTCTCGGACATTATCCATCTGCTCACCAAATTTCATCAACATCCTCTCACAAGTTTTTAAGTTAAATGTTACTATGTGACAAACTCAGTTCCAGAATATATTCTGGATCACCTCCAAAATTTTATCACTTTTTTCCTGGAACATTATCTATCCACTCACCATCCATTCATTGCTTTTTGAGTTATCCTGCTAACAGACCACCCAGTATGTGACAACACAAACACAGTTGCTGATGAACACTAAATTAAAAAAAAAAAAGATTGTAAAAACCTGAATAAATACAACCCGATTATCTTGTAAATTGCAAGAGACTGGCTAAAATCACATATATTGTATTTTCTAGGCTTTGGAAAAGCCTAGGCGTGTACCCTGTAAAATGCAGTGAGTGAAGGAATAGGTAGCTGTATAGATAAATGAGTCCATCCCCTCCAGTTTGTTAACACGATAACTGGACATGCCTGGGCTTGTTGCCGTGAGCAATCTTGTCATCACATGTAACTTCAAATTAGCTTGTTTCTCTGTTTCTTTCATCTCCAAAGCCTAGGTCGGTTGACACCAAGGCCGCCACTGCTTGGATAAAATAAATTAAGGCATTTTAAAGGTAGAAAGTGGTCACTCGTTTTACTTATTTATACATGAGCTATTTAGCAGCTTTTCATTACTTTCGCACAATCCTGTATGTGCATCAGTTTTTGAGATTTTTCCTCCACCAAAAAAAAAGAAGAAGTAATATTTCCACAGACGTCGTTGTTGGTTTGGTTTTGTTTGCTAGTGGAGCTACTTAATAGATTTGCCACAAAACTTAGTGAAATTGTCAATTTTATCGAGCGGAGGCACCCATTACATTTTGAACTTGATCTATATTCAGATGTTGATGTTGTACAGTTTTTATTATTATTATTATTATTAATATGGCACGGTGGGGCATTTATCAACATTTCAATAAAATTTTTAATTCGGCAATTAGATTTTTTTGGAAGAGGGGGTGCTAAACTACAGCAAAATCTACAGCCGCTTGCTGTATTCTAAGAAACATACTGCCGTTTAAAATCTGCTAAAACATGCTAACTGAGATTGGTGATAAACGGATATGATTTCCAAATATTTGCTTATGTGGGTGTTTCAGGGCGTCACCTCAGGATGTCTCCAGAGATGAGGCAACGCTAGGTTCAACCAGCGGTTCCTTCAAACAGACTGGCGGCTACGCTTGTTCCGATGGAGAATGGAGCCCGACCCAGAGGTTGGCCACGTGCGCTCACTTCTATAAAATCCTACATACTGTACATCTATCATTAAAAATAGTTCTATCATTATCCCCCCCCCCCTCAGCCCTGGTAGCTCTCGTCCCACCTCTCCAAAGAGTGATTCTGAACTAATGACCAACCCATCAGACGCAAACAACCAGGACACCGCCATGCACTGGGCATGGGGGGAGTTGCCACATGCTGCCACGGTAACCAGATGTGCTCACGTGCACACTACATGCACACACTGTCGTCTGTATGTGTGCAGCGG
Organism: Chatrabus melanurus; assembly: GCA_900302635.1. NCBI lineage: Eukaryota > Metazoa > Chordata > Actinopteri > Batrachoidiformes > Batrachoididae > Chatrabus > Chatrabus melanurus. The sequence goes on from OMMV01064395.1 coordinate 28,456, forward strand.
TTTGGTTTTGCTGATGCTTGTTCCTGTCTTGATGGTTATTTTTCAATCCAAGTCCAACATCTTGTTCCCTAAATTTTTTTTTTTTTAGCCGTCCTTCCTCCCAGTGAAATCCAATCCACCGCCGCTTTGCCCCGTGTCCATACCCGTGTCAGAAAGCACACACTTCCGTGTGATTGCGCACGAGCCAACTTCAGAACACTGTGAAACCTGCTCCGAAATGTCAACGGTCGGGCTGCTCGAGATGGAAGAGACGGCGGCCTCTGAGGAAGCGGTCGTCACGACAGGGGCGGGGCAAGAAAGCACAAGGATGGCGTCCCACGCAGTAACGGCAGAGACGCCAATGGAAACGGCGGCAGCTTGTATGCTGTCAGACACGGAGGAAGCAGCGTCTCGCACACTCGGCAAGACGGACTCGCCATCAAAGAGAAAAGGTAGCGTTTGCTTTGGATAATTGAGTTTAAGTTAGTCACCAAACAATGATCTCTGGACACAGCAGACTAAAGGTCAACAGCGACTTCTCTTTGTCAAGGCAACTTGAAAGTGTGATCAATATCGATTCTTCTCCAGATGATTCGGTTCTATAATTATTGATGCTCTTGTGATCGCCGTGATCTCAGTTTGTGGTGTCTTCAGAATGCCTCATCTGCTTTTGGTCAAACTGTGGATGGGAAGAAGTGATTTGATTTGGGTTAGGCTCAGTCATTGATCAAGGTCAAATTTCCAGCCCCCATGTTAATATATAGGAAAATAGGTCATTTTATGGAAATGAGTTTGGATATTTTATTGTTAGTGAACTTGACTGTTTAAAAGATGTGTGATGCTTTGAAACGTGGGTGTGGCATCGGTGAAGTTACCGACCTCATTGTGTCCCATCACAAGGCCGTAACCACGTAATGATTCAAAGAGAACAGCTAATATCAAAAAGCCGAGATTTCAAAATCATCATTACTTTGTTGCAGATAAGCGAAGCCGCCATCTCGGTTCTGATGGCGTATACCTGGACGACCTTACAGAGCTGGAGCCTGAAGTGGCAGCTTTATATTTCCCTAAGAGGTATATGTAACACGCTCACTATGCACTGAAAGTTGCGTCCATTCTCGTACAAACGTATCTGTCGTCTGTAGTGATGGCGGCGCAGCGGTGAGGAGCGGCTCAGACCTGGGCCTCCACAGCACCAGTCTGTCCCCGCAGTCAGTCAGCTCCGGGGGAGACAGCGGAGTGGACAGCTACTGCGACCCCATGGCTGACCTGCCCTCTATCGCCATCTCTCTGTGTGGAGGACTCACTGACAACAGAGAGATCACCAAAGGCAAGCGTGCAGACAGACAGTGGCTTCGCGCTCTTTAACTCAGTTGAAAATGTACATACGTGGGAACATTCATGTGTCTGTTTGCCGTTTTAGAGCAGTTCCATGAGAAAATCATCTCTTACCAGCAGTTTGCAGCAAACCCCTCCATCATTGACGATCCCAACTTGGTCGTAAAAATTGGCTCCAAGTAAGTTGGCACACGTGTATGCTCACTGCTGTGATAAAATGGGTGAGAGGGACGCTCCCCCCGATCAGGTCGTTAATCTATCATATCTGTAGAGATAAATCTCACACCGACAGTACAGCTACAGTGGCTACATATTTGTGGACCGTGGGAGAAATCTCATGCAGAGAACCAGGGTCAGGTTTAAACCCGCAACCATTTTGCTGTAAGGCGATATTGCTAACTATACCACCCGCCACTCGCGCAAAAACCAGTTCAACAATGTATTCTAATGAGCTCTGGGATTGAACAAGTGCTTCGATGAGCCCATTGCCAGATGATAGCCAGTCAGAGGGCTTGTTCAGTCCCAGGGGTGATTGACGCGTTGTTGCACAGCGTGGGGAAAAAGTCATCCCATTTACTGAAGGATTAATGTATCAATTTGTAAGAGCTTTTATTGGATTTCTCTTTGTATTTTCTAATTAATCATGAAGCAATTCATCAATTTTATTCCTGCACACGGCCGTGCATGCAGCGGTATTTGTCTCAGGTCCTGTGTGTCAGTGATTGAACGACCTGACTCAAAGAGGTTTGGTCCAATTTGGGCCAAATTTGGTGGAATGATCGAGGCTCAGCCAAAGACAAAGGGATTTCATTTGGGGGGGAAAAATCAGTTAAAAGCCAAGGTAAAACTTTTGGCCCAATGCTTATATAGAGGGGATATTTAGAATGGCTATTTGGAGGAATTGGTTAAACATACACCTCTGGTTACTATGAGACACTAATGTGAAGTCATGCAGTATATCACCTGACCTTTAACGTTGGGTGACCTTCAAAAGTCAAACTCAAGGTATTAACTGTTTACCTCAAACAGTTTGGAGCCAGTATAGATTCAATATGGTGGAAGGGTTGTGTTAGTTAAGGATAAAGTGGGTCAGTGTTGGAGAGAATTGATCAAAGGTGAAGGCCACACAAACCCATATATTATGGCGTCACTGAATCACAAAGAATTAAGTTCCATGAATCAGTGTCAAACATATAAGGCATAGGTGTTGCACTAGAAGGGGCAGGACAACTGAGCTCCTTCGTAAATGTTGTTCTGCTTTCGGCTGCCCCCATTTGTTTGGGATCCGATCTGCATTGGGATTTGGCCCAAGTTTAAAGCTGGATGCCCCTCCCTGGTCCAAGTCCAGTTCTGCATGGAGAAACCTGTGCAGCTCCTGGTGTTCCTAAGCAGTATCCCAGCCAAGTACTAATCAGGACCTGCTCTGCTTCACTTCTGAGAGCTGACGGGATCAGGTGTCCACAGAGTGACACGGCTGCACGGCTCCTTCATAAATGTCGGGTTCGCAAAACCGTTTACGGTCTAGCGCAGTACATGCGATGTGATTTCAGCTGCCATATGCCTAAATATTACAGAATATTCAGGATAAATTGGGCTCACGAAGAGGTTTGTGCACAAATTTGTGGCTGACAGTAGGTTGTTTTTGTTTTATCGAGTTTTGATATGAATATGTTTTCTTCGGCAGGTACTATAATTGGAACACTGCAGCTCCACTTATGCTGGCCATGCAAGCATTTCAGAAACCGTTGCCAAAGGTAAGAATCCGACACACACTCAGACCATCTAACCCTCCCCATATGCACAGATTCTAATGACTCGGGTTGCTAGATCGGTTGAATTGCTTGAAAACAGTAACTGCTACTGCATCACCATCACAGATTAACTACAGCACACAAATTCTGAGGATAGAGTACATAATCTACAACCACACATCTATCAGATGTTGCTAAACGGTTTCTCAGCTTTGCATGTTTCTTCCCTGATTCTGTTCTGTTCTCTCTGTCTGATTTAATCACCCCCTCCTCCTCTTTCTGTTCATTCATCAGCACTCTTGTCTCGCTTATATCCATTCAGTCGTGGACTTCTTTCTGTGTTGTGTCACTGGCCTGCTGAGCTACAGCTCTGTATGTCAGGAACGCTCTAGTTTTTCTTTAAATATCTCCCCTCCAATGTTCCTTTTGCACTCCTTTCTTTCTTCTGCTTGTTTTTGCATGAATTTGTTTTATTTCTACTCGTTCCATTCGCTGGCATATTGTGGTGCTGTGCCACCTTTTGTCAGGTTTTTCCAGTGCGTTATCATTTTTTTATTTTTATTTTTTTGCCGGGGGTGTTGTTCATCTTTGGCTGCAGGCTGCGGTGGAGAACATCATGAAGGAGAAGATGCCCAAGAAAGGAGGGAGGTGGTGGTTCTCCTGGAGAGGCAGAAACAGCAGCAACAAATCTGTAAATTCTACTTTATTGTTGATGAACTTTCACTTTTTGTAGGCGATTTTATTTTTATTTTTACAACAACTATTAATACTGCAGGAAACGCAGGAATTTTCGAATACTTACGCAGTGACCCCGAAGGACCATCTCACTAATCTGATTGGAGTTTTAAGATAATAACGGTGAGATCATTTCTCGAGTGTCGGCACAAATTTGGTGTAGAATCACTTGTATAGAGATGTGTGAAATGAATAAAAAGCATTTAAATAATTTCAGCAAATAAATTAACACTTGGGAAGAGCCTCAAAATGGACAAATCAGTAGATACCCGCAATCAGCTCCGTGCCACTTTGTGGTGTGTTAAAACGCTGTGCGTGCACATTTGCAATGTGACTTCAACAGACCGTCTGTTTGTAGGATTCAGTCTCTGAATGTGGAACCTGTGGTCCAACCGATCAGATTGGGAAAATGGACGGCAGGTAAGGGAATCTGAAACTTTTCTGACTCGAAAATATTCGACAGTTAGTTTGAGTGCCATGTGATTTATATATTTTCTGTATATAATGTGATATCTTTTGGCTTTTTAACACCCCGTCTGTTTCCAGATGTAAAGAAGAGTCGTCGTCGTCTAGTGATGAAGAGCACAGCCAGAGCTCTCCGACCCTCCAATCAGAGCCAGGGCTTACAGCAGGAGGCGTGTCCTATAAGAAGACGCTCCGACTCACATCAGAGCAGCTGGTGAGAACTCGGATTCAACCGCTGCTTTGACTATACGGCAACAACAAACAATTTTGTCATCTTCTTTTATTTTTCATTCGTTCTCCCGCTCGGTTTCGCACACACAGCTGTCCCTCCGGTTGCAGGATGGCCCGAATGACGTTGTGTTCAGCGTGACCACTCAGTACCAGGGAACCAGTCGCTGTCAGGGAACCATCTACCTCTGGAACTGGGATGACAACATAATAATCTCTGACATAGATGGAACCATCACCAGGTGTGCCACACTTAATTGGGACTTTAAATGATTGTGTAATTGTGTACTTATTCACCATCGCTGGCCAGACCACAATAACACCTGTGTGTGTTTACCGACAGGTCAGACACTTTGGGCCACATCCTGCCCACCCTGGGGAAAGACTGGACCCACCAGGGCATTGCACATCTGTACCACAAAGTCAGCCAGTAAGATAATACTTAACCACCAAACTACCAGATGTGAATTCACTCAAACTGTTTTGATTGTTTTTACACAAAGTGAAGGAACCTTAGCTTAGATAGATTCACAGTCTTATCACGTGACTAATGCATACAGAAGCACATTAAAGTCACGAGTCTGCATGTCGTTGGCCTGTGAAGGGAAGTCGACACAAATATAGTAGTGTTGCAGATAACCATACCAGTTGTGCATTTTATGATAAAAGCTTGACATTTCTACCACAGTTAGTACAAACCATAAGGTTTATTTTTAGATATGGAGCCAAGTTGGATTTGACCATGAGGGGTCAACGAAGATGACACAGGGGTCGAAATTTAAAAATCCTCCAATCATATTGAAACATGTACCATATTATTTGCCTGATCATAAAGATTCTAAAAAGGTATCGTTTGGACTATCTGTGACTGAATGTTATGGAGTTACGGGGCAAAAACAGCATAAATTGTGACAAAGGTCAATTTCAGTTTGTACAGGGGTCAAAAGGTAAAGCTGCTCCAATTTTGGTAAAAGGTGATGCAAATTATTGGTTGAGCTAATATGGTTTTAAAAAGGAATAGTTTGCACCATCTGTTATGCTTAGTTATGTTACGGGGTAACATATGTCATATGTCAC
>OMMV01064399.1:0-13295 GCA_900302635.1 Chatrabus melanurus
GGACTTCAACACACGGCATCAGAGTCGACGTAGACGGAGTGGATGATTGTGTGTTTATATATATATTTTGGACACTCTGTACATGTGTTATATCTCATGTTGGACTTTGTGCTTGTATTTTTGTATTTCTGTTTCATTGATAGTTTGGCCATAGCAGATGGTCCCCCCTCTGAGTCTGGTCTGCTTGAGGTTTCTTCCTATACTTATAAAACATCCAGGGAGTTTTTCCTTACCACTGTTGCTATTGTGCTTGCTCAGGGGGTGGGTAAGGTTAGACCTTGCCCTTGTGAAGCGCCTTGGGGCGACTATGTTGTGATTTGGCGCTATATAAATAAAGTGAATTGAATTGAATTGAATTGAACACCGTGGGTGATGAATGAACACTGTAGATCAGGGGTCACATGTGAAATCCACTTGAGGTTTTTACCTCCAGTGTCCCTGTAAACCAGCGAGCCAAAGATTTATGCCTGAGGCCCAAATGTTTGTGGGTCTGGCCGTTTCCCCCAAAGCTTGGACTGACACACATCCATCAGTCGTGCAGCGTGCAGTGAGGTTAGCTGGTGGCCAGCGTGGATCACGGCCTCCTGTCGCTTTGGTGAGCAGAAGAAGAAGACAGCATGTGGTACTGAGGGAGAAGGAAGAGGTTCATCCTGAAGAACCAATGACCTTCCAGCACTGGAGGGTTAAAAAAAACAAACAGCCCCTGCAGCGACTTCCTGCGCGCAGTGACCTTTTTCTTCTCTGCATGCTGCTCAGAGGTTGCCTTTCTTCAGGCTTTCCATCGTGATCGTCTGTTCTTGTCGGCATCCTGAGGGAAGCTGACAACAAATCCTGAGTGACAGTCGATTACCATCGCAAGATGGTGGCCACAGACAGGCGCTGCAGTGCTGATCAGAGCTGCACCAAAGTGATTATTGATCTCCAAATGAATGGATACTTGTTACTGTTCATTGGCGTCATTAAAAACTAGTTCTGGCCTGGTGGGGATTCTGTTCTATTGTAGGGAAAAACTGATTTATCATGATTTGGACAGTATTGCACACCCCATGTCATGGTGCGCTCTCACACCGGTGACACGATGACACCGGGACACCGCCCACCCCCAGTCCCAGGTACTGAGCCAGAAACAAAATGACACTTTAGGAAAGGGTCCTCTTTAAAAACTGTATTTCCTGTGAGTTTTGTCCAAAAGAATGAGACTAAAACGTCCTGTTCTGGTTTTGCTGGGAATAATGAAGCTTTGATGAGCGTGCACAGACTTTGACATCCTCGTGTCTCACCTGTTCTCAGACGCTTTACGTCAATTTCTGTCTGAGCACGTCACAGAGTAACGAGAACCACGACAGCAGCAGCACCTGGTTTAGTTATTACAGAGCCAACTGGATGGTGACGCCATTGTACGTCTCATATTCACACCTCACAATAACTTCATGCTTGGCTTTCTTTGAGATGCTCCTGCAGCAAGCAAAGGCAGAAAACACATCGAGTCGCCTATTCATGAAAACCGCCGGCAGAGCGTGTGCTCGTAGCGTCTCTCAGAAGACGCAATTTGGTTCAAATATTTCACAGTAACAAATGTTAAGCAATGAGAAACACAGAGTAGCGATGGCGAGGCTTCAATATTTCAACAAGCCTCAGAGCCAATTGCTTCACCAAAAGCTTCATTACCTGAAGCCTCGTTTAGTCGCCCACAAGCCTACTGACATCTACTGGTCAAAGAATGTATAGCACACTATGATATTACAAGCTGGAGGCCACATCAATAGATAGACAGACAGACAGACAGACAGACAGACAGACAGACAGATAGATAGATAGATAGATAGATAGATAGATAGATAGATAGATAGATAGATAGATTTCATTGATCACTAATTTTGTTTCATATTAACTCTGAATTTCATTCATTTTCCGAACCCACTTATTCCAATTAAGGGTCACGGGGGGGGAGGGCTGGAGTCTGTCCCAGCAGTCATTAGGTGAGAGGCGGGGTTCACCCTGGACAGGCTGTCAGTCCATCGTGTGACCGTCACACTCCTGCTGCTGCAGTCCTTTTTTTCTATAAGACAAGTAAAAAAGGCAAGTGGACCAAAATGCTTCATGTTGAAGCCGGTGATCAGTTCATGTTATCGAATACACGCCGTACTGGAAACCGTGACCAAAAGCTGCGATCGTACCAAGACATTTCTGAACTGTTACACCTGTGGTACACAGGGGTAAAATGTGCTGAGGTAAAAGTATTTTCAATATTATACTGAATACTCACAACTAAATGAGCAGCAGATAGAATCTACTTTGAAGCGGTGTAACATTTATCCGACACCAACCAAATATCGTAACAGATACAACGCCTCACGGATCCCTGGATCAATCTAAATGTACTATGAACTGGCCGAGGGTTCGATTTGAACGTTTGAAATACTTGAGTTCAACTTGTTTTGCTTCAACTTTTGCATCTTCAAATTCTCTAAAAAGTTCAAAGGTTGGCGCGAGGCTCTCGTGAGACAGGCCGCTTTGACCTGCTGGGTAAAAACAAAATCACCATGTCTGATAGGCGGCATCACGGATAAACGTACCTGTTTGAACCTCAAGTTCAGCTCACAGTTTGTTAATACTGTCTACACTATGTTATGAGCAGCTGGCTTCTTCTTCTGGGCTTCTTCTACGCTGAACGTTCTGCTATTGTACGTGATGCTGCTCCCAGTGATGATCAAAAGTCGAGCAGAGGCTGGTTTCTTTAATGAGATATTTATTTGAAGGCAAACAATGGCACTTTTGCCTTATTCTAATTTATCATGGAAAATGAGCGTCTTCTTGAAACAAAGAATGACTTTGGACTGTATCATGTCACACTGAATGGAACCGCACCAAATCAAACTGCTCCATAATAACCAGTACTGTTCCTAAATCCTACTGTAGCCCCGGTATCGAGATACGGATTGGATCGTTTTATAAGGCAGGGATGCACACCCCAACAACTTTGATAGTATTTCAACAAATTATTAATAGTCTTGGAATATATGAGTTGATGTTTACAAACATATACCTTATTTTCTGGTGTGTAAGTCACAGTTTTTTTACTAGTTTGGGAGGTCCTGCGACTTATACTCTGGAAAATATGGTTCGTACTATTCTTAAAAGTACTATTCTGGAGTTTGCATGTTCTCCCCGTGTTTGCGTGGGTTCCCTCCAGGTGCTCCGGCTTCCTCCCACTTCCAAAGACGTGCAGGTTAGGTGGACTGGTGACTCTAAGCTGACCGTAGGTGTGAGTTTGTCTGTCTGTGTCAGTCCTGCGATGGACTGACAGCCTGTCCAGGGTGAACCCCGCCTCTCACCCAATGACTGCTGGGATAGGCTCCACCCCCCTGTGACCCTTACCTGGAATAAGTGGTTTCAGAAAATGGATGGATGGAAACAAATGAAGGGATTGCCATAAGTAATCACAACATTTTCTCATAAATGCTGAACAAAATCTCTTCATTTTAAAGTTTTGAAGCAATAATACATTTTAAGAACATCAATGACACTTTCTGTGTTCTTTCTATGTTGTCAAGTATTTCAAGTCTGATTTTGTTCAGATTTAACTATTCAGACAAGACAACTCTGACCCGAAATACCCAAAATTACAATTTCCTGTCCCTGAACAGTGTAAAGTATACCGGACTCCGTTTCAGGGGATGTGGTTATATCAGTATTGGCTCAAAGACAAATGATATGTTGTGTTTCACGATGTGCACATCTGGGACCGTGGACAAAGAACACGCCATCTTCATTTGGACCCAGAGGACACGTGTGTCCTGGAGAGCCCAGCTATAAGGTATGTATCTTTGCACAATGCTAACACGTATGTGTCCACACTCTGGACACGGTCAGGTTTTTAGGACATTTATCCGGGTCCAAAGAGCACTTTTGTTCATCTCTACACTTACAGAAAATAACTGACTTAGAGTTACAGCCTCATTTTCTTTACTCATCCAACAATGAGTCTAATCAGCTCCTAGGCTTTTGCCAAAGCCTCGGCATTGATCCTTTAAAGTGCAGTGAGTGAAAGAATATGTTCATCCTCTCCAGTTTAACACAATAACTCAAAAACAATAAATGCTGTTTTCTTGTAGCTGGCTACGTTAAATATCTGCCACCTGCTGGATGGAGGATGGAAATCAGGAGCAGGTTGAACTTTCTGCAGCTTGAAATGAGCTCGTTTGTCAGTTTTTTTCATTTCAAAGCCTCGGTCTGGTGTCCACCAAGGCAACAGGTACTTGTAACATGAAAAATCTGCAGTACCAGAACCTGGTTCAGCAAAATCTGGTTCCGCGATAAAACCACCATCAGCTGATGGAAGCTTAAGATGTGTTGTCGTGGGCTTTGGGCATTTGTCCAAACTAAAGCGGGGCCTTCTCGGCCACACTAGTCCTCAGTGCATTTTTCTTTTACATTCATGCTTTTGCAAAAAGTGCAAAGAAGTCATGAAACTCATAATACGACTGCTTTATTGCAGCGCGTTCACTGCATTCACACAGTAAGAGTGCTTTCTCACTGTGGGGCTGATTTATAGTAAGCTGGTGTGTCAAACTGTCACATCACAGCGGAACATCTGTGAAATCAGATCTGATCGACTCTGGACTCATTCTGTGGAACTACAACAGCGAAAAACAGGATTCTCTAAATGGCAGCGTCCTCAGGTGTGGAATCAAAAAGCAGTTAGAGCCGCTGTCACACTGTGTGACTGCCGGGATGAAAGGTGACCTTCCTGTCTACGGAGCAATGTGATCCAACAGCAACACAAACCAAAGCTTCAGTGCCCTGCACAGGACTCTCTGCGCACAGAGTCCCTGAAAACCCGAGTCCCTGCACAGGACTGTCTGCGCGCAGAGTCCCTGAAAACCCGAGTCCTGTGCAGGGACTCAGCTTCTTCCATGGAATGAGAACTCGACCTCATGTGGATCGACAAATGAGATGAAGACATGTCACACTCAAATCAAAGGGAACCAGCGCCGTCAAAAGGATTCAGTCATCTAACCTCGCCAGCGCATTTTACATCTTAGAGACTGCAAAAAAAAAAAAGAAGGAAAATCCAGGAATGTCACAATGACTCTGCCCACAGAGAAATCCCAGGATAAGTCTCTGAGCACAAAACCAGACATCGACCTGTTTAATAATTTTAAAAAATAAAGTAGCAGCAAAATCATGACAGACATAAGACAAAGAAAACTCACCTGTCTCTTCATCGATGGCGAATCGGCCCAGCCCACTCCCGTCACGGATCGAGTACTGAATTTCTCCGTCTCTGCCGCTGTCGTCGTCGTGGGCGGTGACTTGAAGTAGGGTGGTCCCAATGCGCGCATTCTCTTTTACTAATCCTGACAGGGCAAAGTGGGTAAAGTATGGCGTGTTGAGGTTTTCATTCACATCTACCACCTCCAGCTCCACAAATGTGACGGACAGAAGGGAAACAGGCCTTCCCTTGTCTTTAGCCCTCACAGTAAGGTTATAAAACTGCTGAGTCTCATAATCCAGTTCCTTCATTAGTCGAATAGCCCCACTGGCTCTGTCTACCTCAAACCATCCATTATAGTCATTGACAAGAGAGTACCGAACCTGGCCTCCCAACCCCATATCTGGGTCTTGGGTTTCTAACCAGGCCACAACGGTTCCAACTGGGAAGTCCTCCAGAGCCCGGGCTTTGTACAAACTGGGAATAAAAAGTGGGGGGCAGTCGTTGACATCCTCCAATATAATTTTCAAAGAAGTGACAGAAAACCTCTGGCTCCCTTTCTCTGCTCTGTCCCGAGCCTCAATCTTCAGGTTAAAAGTCGAGATAAACTCCCGGTCAAGTTGACCAGCAACATAAACAATCCCAGTGGTGGAGTTGATACCAAACTGAGTAGCGCTGGTCAAAATGGAGTAGATAATCTCCCCATTGGATCCAAGATCTTTGTCAGTGGCCTCGACCTGAATGACATCTGTACCTATGGCAGTGTTTTCTGGAATAACGATTCGATAGCCTCCCTCTTGCAAAAACTGAGGTGTGTTATCATTGGCATCATCTATGTAGATAGCAAGCAGACGCCAAGCGGTTTTCTGTGGCAGGCCGAGGTCATAGATAGTTAAGTTGAGGAGATAACGATCTCTCTTTTCTCTATCCATGGGTAGGAAGACCCTGATGAGGCCAGTCTCCATGTCAATGGTAAAACAGCTGTCAGTGTTACCATCTGAAATAGAATAGAGAATCTGACCATTGAAACCTGTATCACCGTCGTAAGCATTCACCTTGAACACGCTCGAGCCGACCTTTAGATCTTCCCGCACTGCTATATCTGTGGGAAAAGCTTTGTCAAACTGGGGTGTTTGCCGATTGACAGAGAAAAGGTCAATAAAGCCTTCTTCGATTTTGGGCTTGGTGCTCGCTTTGGACTTTTTGAGTAACTTTTCTGCTAACTTTTGAGCTACTCTTGTCTCTTTGCAGTTGAAACCTTTGGATGATTTTCCTTGAACAACTGAGATATTAACAAACATGGGGTCAGAAAAGTTCTCACCATCGGTGGCAGTTATTTTGAGACTGAAGACACCGTTCTTTGGACTAGCTGTAGCTATGGAACGCCGCAGTGCCAGTACCCCGGAATCTGGGTTGAGGTCAAAATACCCCCATTCATTCCCTGAAATGATCTTATATTTTACCAGCTCTAATTCATCTACATCAATTGCAGACATGGTGGTGATCACTTCATCCACGGGGAAATCTCGGGACACTGCCCCCTGGCACGCTATCTTCTCAAACAATGGCTGATTATCATTGACGTTCTCTACGTGGATGGTTACGTTGACTTCACTCTCTCGCCGGTAAGGTGAACCCCAGTCTGATGCCCTGACAACAAACACAAAGCTCTCTGATGATGATTCAAAGTCCAACTCGTTTGTGGTGCTAATGATACCAGAGAACTGATTAATGTTGAAGGGTAATGGCTGAAGGCTGGAAATGCTGTAAGTTATGTAACCATTTTCTCCTTTATCGTCATCCACTGCGGAAACTATTAACACACTCGTCCCAACTGGGACACTTTCATTGACAAAAACCTCATAAGAGGACTGAGCAAATGTTGGAGCGTTGTCGTTAGCATCCTCAATGGTGACTCGAACTTTAACTCTGAGCTCACTATCTACTTCGAACACTTCGAGATTAAAAAAGTCCTGGTTGACCTGGCTGAACCAGCGAGTGGTGGAGATCACGCCTGTTAAAGTGTTCATCTGGAAGAAAGCTGAATCTGCAGATGGTGTTAGGATGTACTCTGCGTCGTCAGGCTCTGGCTTCAGTTTAGCAGCCACTACAACTGTGCCTGGTGGCGAAATTTCATTAAGACTAATGTCATACAACTCCTGCTCAAATTTAGCTTCTGCTGCTGGCCTTTTCTTGACCTTAATGTGGACAACCTTGAGAGTGGAGAACCTCTGTGGTGTGCCCTTGTCTTTAGCCTGTAAAGTGAGGTTACAACCGTAAGGGTAGGCGTCCCAGTTCACCGACTCTGAGGCCTTCACTGCAAACTGACCGTCCTCAGAACTTTCTATGAAAAACAGCTCTGAGGGGTCTCCAGCAACAATGACCACAGAGTCTGTTTCTCCATTTAAACCCTCATCCAGGTCCTCCACTGTGATCATGGCATACACAGGATTTTTATCAAGCCACGACGGGATGTGGGTGACAACATGCATGACTGGAGCGTGTTCATTCACACGCTCTACATGGACAAAGAGCTTGGCTGTGCTGCTGACCCCGTTATTCCCATACAGTTTCATGCCGCGGTCCACAGCCAGGATCTCTAAGTCGTACCGGTTCTGTTCATCGACATTTAGCTTTCCACTGAGTGAAACCACCCCACTTGTTGGGTGGACTGTAAACAGATCCATTTTCTCCTTGAAAAAATAGTAAAACTCTCCATTCGAGCCAATATCTGCATCGGTGGCTGTAACTTGTGCTATACTAGTCCTGAGAGGGGCGCTCTCCGCTATGGTGACGGAGTATGTGGTGGGTGAGAACAAGGGTCGGAGGTCATTCATATCTAAGACCTGAATACTGACTTTAGTCCAGGCTTCAAGGAGGGCTTCCCCCTTGATGGAAGCTTTCACTGTCAACACATAATTATCCTGAATCTCTCTGTTCAAGATAGCTGCGTTCCCGCCTTTAGTCCTGATGCGTAAGAAGCAGAAGTCTCCGAGCACGTACTCTTCTGCCTTGAAAAATCCTTCGTCATCGCCTGAGATGATTCTGTAGCGGACGTCCCAGGAGCGCAGGGCCAGGTGGATGCCCATTTTAACTTTACTGTTGGCGTAGGTACGTGCCGCCGAGTTCTCGTAAACTGTGGCATGGTAGACGGCCTGAGTGAAGCCGAAGTGCCGGCCATCCTGAGGAGCCGCCTGGGTGTTCTGGCTGCAGCAGGGCAGTGGCTCGAAGAGCAGCAAAGGCAGCAGAAGGGCCAGGCCGAGGAGAGGGGCTCGCATGCCTGCCCGCTGGCCCATATTCACATCCATCCCATCATCACTCCATCCTGAAACTGAAAGACAAGAGAGAGACAGAGAGGTTAGCTGCAGGGGGCGGAGTTAGAGCAGCCAAAGGCGTACCACACATCCATGACTTGACCTTTCACCCCTTAGGCCTGATGGGCTACTAATTATTCAATGGTCCAAAAAGATTGATTTGACTTGAGTTTGTGTGTGAGAGTCGGGTGGGGGTGGGCACTCGGTGCACGGTTTCCGGGCAACCAAAATGAATGCTGACATCATTCTCGTGTGGCCTCCGGACACTGACAGTCAATTGCAAGTTTTAGAAAAACCAGAGGCGGTTTGAGACGGAACAAAATAATTGTACGGCAAGAAAGAGGAGTGTAGCTTCACCAAAACAAACAGTAAAGAAAATAAGTGCACAGAGCGAAATGACGGGCTGCCACACCGTGACCCTGTCATAACCCTGTTCCCAAAATACACAAAAACTACAATCCTCAGTCTCAAAGCATGTAATACGTCCAACAGCAAACCAGATATGGGTTAGAAAACCAAAATTCAAATAGCTGCAGCGAACAGATATTCTTCTCCTTTTCAGAAAGAAGCGAACTTTGAAAGGAAGTGGCCACAAATATGTGCCAGTCTGGTCTCTGGGACAGAGCCGGATCCACTAAGTGCCACGTAGCGACCACAGGAGTGCCACAGCGGTGCACATTTTGATGATTCTGCAGAGTTGGTCGCGCCGCGCGGAGAGCCGTGCAGGAGCGTGCACCAAAAACACAACGTGCACAAATGACCAACACGAGCACCCGTGCAGGAGCACACACCTCTGTTTCAAACAACGATCAGAGATTCTAACCCCGAGCTGACCAAAAACCACCGGAGCTGAAACAATGCAGTGAGACGCCTGAGCCTCCGTTTAAACACCACGCCAAAGTCAGTGAGGGAAGAAAGGCTGAGAATGCACGGCGGAAAGCGCCAAAAAACAACACGGGTGTTCTGCTGTGACCTTAAACTGTCATCACACTGTCAGCTTTACGCAGCAGGGGGGATTACCGGACACGTTTCACTTCAAAAACACTGCATGCACCACTGAAATCAGTGCCTCCGAGCAAGGCACTGCATCATTTACTTCCTACTGGTCCATGTTGTTACACACACGATTAAAAAAAGGTTATGTCCATCATATACTGTGCAAAAAAATGCAATAACTTCGAAATAATTTACAATAAAGAGTGCAAAGCTTTGAAAACTAAAGAAATGTGTGGTGTAAGAACACTTTACCTTTGAAGTGTTTTGTGTGAAATGTCTCGCGGTTTATGAACACGAGCCATTGATTATTATCCTGTTTGTTGTTTTTGTGCAATTGTGCATTCAACTGTAAAAGTAATCAGGTTTATTTCATTCACCTGAAAACATCCCTTTGGTTCTCCAAGAAAACACACAAACTGTTCTCCATCATTGGACGGATTCTGATTTCTTTTTTAAACTAACGCTTGGAGATTTCAAAGGTGGTATTTTCCAGAATTCAAAAATCACATTTATACAGAAACACTGAGGTGCCTAAGACTTTTGCACAGTACATTTGGACTTGGGCAGGTTTTTTTTTCACTTTTGGAGGTGAAATCAAATAACAGTGTGAGAATTATACGACTTTTTTATTTAGTCCTCCATCTCCAAGTTACCAAAATAAACAGATATTTGTCTTCTGAGCAGTTTCATGTCCAAGTGTGTCCTTATTTTGTTTGTTGACATGTCAGCAGATAAAAGATGCAGAGTTGATTTGAAGTGTTACACATGGCTTGTAGTTCAGTGAAATGAGTCATTAAGAAATGTAAAAAAAATTTGACACAGTATAATAAAATCTAGAAAAGCTCCTCCTACAAAAACTGGAGACGAGTGAGGGGAGCCACCAAGACACCATAACATCTCTGAAGGAGTCACAAGCTTCAGTGGCTGTGATTGGAGAAACTTCACCAGTCACAGCTTCATGATGAAGTGGAACACAGAAAGACTTTGTTTAATCAAGGCTGAAGTTTGCAAGAAGACACAAAGGAGATTTGAGACTTGTTTGAATTCAGAATGGCTGGATTGAGCAGCGCATACTTCCTGCTGCGTGTTGCTGCAACCCCACAGGGACCGCAGCAGTCTCCATCCAAGGTTGCAAAGACCGCTGCAGGTTAGTTCAGATTATGGACATTCTTTGGGCTTCGGTGTTTTTCTCAGGGACCTTTTCCCACAGAGTCAGGATGAACAGGACTGTGATCCCGTGACACACAACAGGTGGAGGACAACCACTGTGTTCGCCGACCTATGGTCTGTCCAACTCTTACACTCATACATTCATTCATTTTCTAAACCCGCTTATTCCAATTAAGGGTCATGGGGGGGGTGGAGCCTATTCCAGCAGTCACCGGGTGAGAGGTGGGGTTCACCCTGGACAGGCCGCCAGTCCATCGCAGGGCCACATATAGACAGACAAACACACACTCTCACTCACACCTACGGTCAGTTTAGAGTCACCAGTTCACCGAACCTGCATGTCTTTGGAAGTGGGAGGAAGCCGGTGCACCCAGAGGGAACCCACGCAAACACGGGGAGAACATACAAACTCCACACAGAAAGGACCAGGTCGGAATCAAACCTGGGACCTTCGCGCTATGAGGCAACAGTGCTAACCACTAAGACACCGTGCCACCCCTCCCAAAATTAACTGAATAAAAAATCATGTCATGTGGCCAATAGAAAAGTGATCTATGACTTCATATTGTTTAACAGTAACCATAGGTGCATCTTTCATCAATTCTTCGGAATAGTCACGCTACTGTAAATGATGTTTGACTTTCAGCTGCCCCCAGTTTTTAAGGGTTGCCACAGCGGATCCAGTACAGATAAGCATTGGGATTTGGTTTTACACCGGATGCTCTTCCTGATGCAACTTCAGTTCTCCATCGAGAAACACACACAGCCCCTGGTTTTCAGTACTTCCAGCCAAGCACTAAGCAGAACCTACTCTCCTTCTCTTTTGACATCCGACGTGATCAGGTGTCCACAAAGCAGGATGGCTGCAGCCATTCTACTGTAAATATCCCCTATATATAAAAGCATTGGGCCCAAATTTTGACCTTGGCCTGTGACCTTGACTTCTAACCGATTTTTCTCAAAAGCAAATCACTATCATTGGCTGATCCTCAATCATTTCACCAAGTTTTGTCCAAATTAAATTTAAAAACTTTCAAGTTATTTTTTGACATACGGACAGAAGGACACACAGGACTAAAAACAATACGCCCACATGCACTGCTGTGTTTGGGTGTAAATTTAAGAAGGGATGAGCCTTTATTAAAGTTAGAGTTGATGAGATTTTGAGGATCAGGATCTGTATGTGGAAGCAAGATATCTTTGTTTGTTCCTCCACCGAGATTCTACATTCTTAAAAACTGTTTGTTAATTTTTAGGTGAATTCTAGAATTTCTGATCTGCAAATTGTGGCACTAAACCAAAACTGTATGGTAGCTTGTGCCCACTGCAAAACGTATTTGATCGTGACAATACTCGGACTGAAAGTGAATTGGTGTGCCCAAACAAACACCAAATCATCCAGCAATATCTCCTCATATAATGTATAACTGTTTAAAAAAAAAAAAATCTGTCTAATCTGTCCAACACAATGTTCGAAAAGTGACAAGGAATGGAAAGCCTACGACAGACTGAATACCTGACACAAAACTATACATTTGACCTTGGTGTTGATCTTCAAAAATGTCAAAAAAAAAAAAAAGATGGTCTCAAATTACTGGATTATTAATTAGAGCCAGTTTCAGACCGTTCTTGCGGCAGTTTGTGTATGGCCTTGGCAAAAACAAACACCAGTGAAACATAACTTCCTTGTCAGGGGCAAATATCTTTATTTGGTGCTTTTTTTTTTTTTCCATACTGCTTTCGAGAAGTGGGGATGCACCGGTTGTCTGCCCAGGTGGTTGCTGTCCAGGATCTGGGGTGCTTCTGTGCTGTGGTGGATGCTGTAACACGCAGCATTGGCATATGCTCCCCCAGACCTGACCTGACCTGAAGTTCAAATAAACCACTTTGAGTATGAAATTGAAATGCTTTATATAATTTGATCACAGCACCACCAGAAGCTGTTTGTCAGGTTGATTGAAATAGATGAGAGCTCTTATGCCAGCCTACTGTACAGCGTATTTATTGAAAGGGGAGTGATGTTGGCAAAGGCATCCGTTATGTTTTATTAATAAAGCTGCATGTACTACAGAGGGAGGGGTAGAAAAACTCGTGCACACCGCGAGCGGGACGCGTACACCCAGTGCATTAAAATGTATGATGCAGGGGAGTTAGTGGGACGGTTATGTACATGCAGAAAAAAAGATGAATAAATATTGAAACATCTTTATAAAATATTAACAACAACACAAACAATGAAAGTAACTAAGGGATTTAGGAGTGGGCAAAAAAAAAGCCTGGGGGAACCATTTTCAAAGGCAGCGATGCTGCACACGGTCTTTCAGACATGTTTCACAAAAGGGGGAATGGGAGCGATTTTCTGAAGTATGTGAGACGAACTGCTGCACAGCATGAGAAAACAAATATTTCTTTGAGATCATAGGTTTCCCCTCAGAGAATCCCATTGCTTTAAATGCTTCAATAGGAGACAGAGGTGTTTATTAAATATGACTGAGACTTTTGATTTATATTCCGTGTATCTTTTGATGCAATATTTAACCAAAAGGGTCCATGCAAGAAAAGGTTTTTTTTTTTTTGTTTTTTGTTTTTTTGATGGACAG
>OMMV01064415.1:0-12547 GCA_900302635.1 Chatrabus melanurus
GCTCTAATTTTTCCTCAGATTATTAAAAGCCCCCCCCCCCCACACACACCCCACACACACACACACACACTTTCTCAATGGCCCAAGATTACAGCTGTATTCCAAAATCACACCAAAAAAAACCCTGATATGCAATGTCTGGATTTATTGCATTTTGGTAACAAATATAATAAACTTCGGGTTTAAAATCACCAACATTGTTGTTTGATTTGCCAGTTATTGTGGAACATGTTCAGACTGTGCCAATAAACAGGTTTCACAGGATAAAATGAATGTTGGTATGATCAGTGGGTCTGGGTAGAAAATGTCATTTTTCTCAAAACAGTTCAAATGGATTTATAGCGTTTTGGAAAAGAGCTCTTCATTTCATCTGGTAGATATGCTGAAATCACAAAAACAAATCTGTATATTTAAATGTAATTTCTACGGGAACATATGTGCATGACAAATATCCTGGGTTGAGTCTGTACCTTTAGAGTAGCTGGAGCTGGGAGCCGAGGCAGAAGCAGACACGGTAGCACTGAAGCGGTTGGCCGTGACTCTCAGCGTGGCCACATTTTTCTGGGGCTGGAACAGGATGATGTGGATCTTGGGGGCAAACAGGCAGCCAAGAACCACAGAGCCACTCAGACTGACAGAGATACACATGGTGGTGGTCTGCACCTGGGAGCGCAAAAAAAGAAGAAAAAAAAAAGTGAGTGATGCTTTGATAAATCAATGAAAACTTCTTTTTCTTTTCTTTTTTTTTCTTTTTTTTTGCCTACAGCAGTCAAATAAATCTTGGACCCGGTGGGGCTCTCCTCATAAAAGTTACTTCTTCAGGATCCTTAAGCTGCTGATGTCATCCAAAGCAAAACCAGAAATGTCTTTTTTTTTAGTAATTTTTACTCTGACTATTCATCCCAATCACATATTCAATGTGCGTGTGCATTTGTGCACAGTTCTCATTGATGTACTTTAGCAATTCTAATGGCATATTTGTATGTGCATGAATATGAGGGCAAAAGAAAAATGTTGGAAAAGCGCAGCTGGCCGTCCAGGAAAGTCAGGGCCTTGTTAGTCATATTTCAGCTGCTAATGTGAGCTGACTGCTGGGGTCATCTTCCTGAGCTTCATCTCGTCCCACCCCACCGGTCACCCCTGCAGTCCAGGAACTTCTATTTGCAGAACCACAGCATGATGTAAAATCTCTCCTAAACCGGCTGCACAAGCACAGCCCTCACGCGTTCAAACTTTAGCTCAGAAAATAACTGCTGAAGTAGCATGCATTTTATTTTTTTCTGCATTCAGGCTACACATTTCTTGCAGATATTTTTGTGTTACACCTTTTTTATAAGCACCAGTGCATACAGGTAATATTATTTTACTTATATATTTTTTTCCTGCAGCTCTCTATCTCATTCAGGCTGCACATTTCTTGCAAATATTTTTATGTTACAGCTTTTCAGAAATTTGATAAGCACCAGTGCAAGCAGTGCCAGTGTACATTGCCTTAGTTTTTTCATTGTTGTGCAAAAATCTTACAAAAAAAATTGTAAAGTCACTAGCGGGCACTCAGAGAGCGCATACATGTGCCAAAGTCCAACAGTCCTAGATGGGGTGCTGCTTTACTAAAGTAAAAATTATATGAATGTCAAAAGGAAACAATCTACAAATAGTAATTAGTGATTTTGGATCTAGTTCAAAATTTAATCAACTTTTCCTTGACCCAAGGCAGGCCTCTCCATCAAATTTGATTAAAATCTGTCTGTCTTTTTGAGATACATATATATTTTTTTGATATCCTGCTTATAGTTGAACAAACGAACAGTACTAAAAACATTATCTGCTTGGTGCAGGTAAAAATAACGAAAAGCTTTGAAATCTAAAAATAATTACAAAACACAGTGCAAAGCTTTAAAGGCTAAACAAAATTAATGTCTCATGTGATGACCCTTTACCTGTAGACTGGAATTATTGTAGGTGATTTATCCCATAGTTTTAAAAGGACATCATGTGACACTCATTACAATTACAGGCAAGTAAGCTGTAAAAAGATATGCAGATAAATGAGACCATCGCCTCCAGTTTAACGCGATAACTCACAAACAATAAATGCTACCATCTTGTAACTCATCAAATTGGGTGAACTTTGATGCACCAGATCAATCCAACAAGCAACTTTGTTTTGCCTATGTAATATGCCATAGATGTGTGCACTTCTTGCTGGATGGTTTGTGGATGCTGGATTAGGAGCAGGTCTGGTTGTCAGTGAGAGAGACAGACAATTTCCGCATACAAATGTACAACAAATAAATCAGAGAAGTAAGCCGTTACTTTCTGATCGCTTCACAGCAATTATGTTGTAAAAGTCAAATAACAGGTTAACACCTACACACAACCCTGCTGAAAGGATTTAGTATGAATTCAGCCATGAAAGAAAAAGGGAGTGAGAGAGATGATTGGACTAAAAAGGAGAAATAAAGCATCGTTTCCGGTTATGCGCTATAACTTAAATAACACTATTCACATCCACACAACCCTGCTGAAAGGATTTTGTGTGAATGTAGCCGAAGCAGACGCTTCTTCCTTCTTTCTCTCTGTCTCTCTCTTCGTGTGGTTTTAAAGTTACATGTAGCTTGAAATGAGCTTGTTTGCCAGTTTTTTTCATTTCCAAAGCCTAGGTCTGGTGGCCACCAAGAAGAAGAAGGGCCTTTATGTCATTGCGCATACATAAAACAAAATTTGTCCTTTGTATTTAAGCCAGCCTAATTGCAGTTAGACACACAAAGGAGTGACAATTTCAAATTTGATATTTTACTGACATACCGATGAAGAAAAAACCTAAAAAAGCATATTTATACAGAAACACAACGGTGGTTAAGACTATGCACTGTGGTGTATATCAGAATTTTTATATATTTTATGCATTATTGTACATTTTAGACAGCTCCTTTAAACATATGCTGTATTGACATTAATTGTCTTAAGATTATTGCATTTTAGCTAAAACTCCATTAAGGAATAACTGTAATCCATGGCTATCATTGCAGGAAAGAATCATTGTCATGCTTACAATGTTGAGTTGGACTTTAAACTGTGCACACTGTAAAGTGGCTGAATTTAATATTTGTGAGACCTTTGGGCTCATTGTGATTCAGTGGGTAACAAGGCTTGCCTCTCATTAGAATAGTTCTCCAGTTTGTTGCCTAACCCTAATTTGAAGTGTAGCAACAGAAGCACATGGATGGAAGTCTCTGTTGCGGTGCCAAAAACTCTCATTTAATCCATTCATTTACATTACTGTGAGCGCTGTCTCTCAGATTTCACAATGTTGAGCTCTGCTCGTGAGTCCGACATAGGATCATGAAAGGTAAAGGTTTTTAGTTCAGGGGTTGGGTGCCGAAAAGCTGATCGCTGCAGACATGAAAAGCCGGCGGTGCCTCGTGATGATACAGAGCTTGTGTGATCCCGGACCTCCCCCCATCTGTTTGCACAACAAAAGCCTTGTTGCACACCCTGACCAAATCATGTGGCAGTACCCTTGAGTCTGCCTGTGCAGCGCCAGCACTCATGGCTAACGCGGTCTGTCAGTTTTATGCCCATTGTTTGGTTTTATTCACCTTACTTTACAGTGTATGCAAAAATAGATTATTTTAGCCTTTTGGCCATGTTTTCCACTGGGGCAATATTCAATATATATTTAATTTTTGACCTGCTGCTGCATGGCAAACGCATCAAGCAATGGCTGTGCACATTCATGCTGTTTGCACATTGTCATTTGTGTCATGCAAGCTGAATGACACGAACTGAATGCAGCTGGTAGCTGCTTTTTTAACAGCTAAAGGCTGCAAAACTTTATGCCTGTGTGACAACTCTGCAGCAGATCGGTCATATTTTTCCTGACGTTCAGGGAGGCAGCGCCACAAAATGAGCCTGCACCCACGCCTTCCGTGCATACTTTCCTTAGAGGTCAGAATACGACTTCACCGCGTTCTGATACAGGGCTGTTTGGGATTCTGCAACAGGATTTAATAATGATTCTCCAGATTTCTTCTTTTACGCATGAAATATGTCATTAATGTTGTGATTCCATGAATCTTTTTGACAGTCATTAATTATTTCTGTCTGCATATTGAAGCCTGATCTGTGTCTCCTCAGGCTTTGTTCTCGTCTTGAAAGATTCTTTATCCAACATGAAAAGATAGCTCACACTTTCAAGAGTCAGCGTGAAGCTGATCAAATGGAATGTGAAAGTGTCACCTCCTCTAGCGGTGGTAAACACACAAGGGGATGGTAATGTTTGGTAATGTTTACATTCCTACGCAACAGTGGTGACGAGAATTTTGACAACCTGTTTTTATCCACTGGCTCGTTGAGTTTTACCTGAGTTCCATTCTGCATATTTGTAGCTAACTACTCTGCTTCACCATCCATCTCTGTTTAGTATAGTTGCTTTGGAAGCTTCTACCTGGTCTCTACAGCAATTTTCATATAATTTCTTAACGGACAAATTTCACAACCACTCAACTGTAGACGTGAACTCAAGCAAGTTTGATATATGCATGGATTGATTCTTGAAGTTCCTACATATTCAGCCATGGGCACAACTGAAGCAGTGGTCTCACGACCTGGATGTATGCAGAAACTGCAAATGACTAGCTGGCTGAACATGGTGCCCAATACATCAAAACATAACAAAAGACATTTAACATTTATTTTGTGATTGCATGTAACTTTTGTAAGCACACAATTTTATGAGTGACCACTTGTCAGCAAAATATGATATTTAGTGGTTCAAACTAGCTCAAGCCCGTTTCCACCGCAGGAACCCGCGGGGCATTTTAGAGGGCCAGACACCTTTGCGCGTGTCTCCACCATAGGGACCGTCACTGAAAGGTGATTTTCAGGGCCTTTTTCTGGAGCGAGATAAGTCCCTGTTCCGGTGTAGGTACTTTGGGCTTGATGCTGATTGGTCGTTAACTCACATGGGAGAAAACGACAACAAGCAACAAGTGCCAACCTCCATTGTGATAACTGTTGTTGTTTTCAGGTGTGCTCGGAATTGACGTTGTGGCTGAAATTGTCACAGAATTATTACGTCACTGCATGCATATAGCTGCATGAGCCCGGTGGGTCTTCACCGCATTGGAGACACAATGGCCGAGAAGGCCAGTTACAGGGCCATTCCTGTAAATGCACACCACATCTGGGAAGTAGGTCGACCTCCAGTGGTGGAAACGGACCTTAAGATACAAGATTATTGGGCCAGTGTTAATGTCTACCCTTTGAACAAGTGCGTGTAACTAGTGAAAACATGCTCCGAGTTACCCTGTAGTCGCTGGCGGTGACGTAGAAGATAGGCTGGAAGGCGAGCCAGATGATGCAGGTGGTGTACATTGTGAACCCAATGAACTTGGCCTCATTGAAGTTTTCAGGGCACTTTCGGGTCTTGAAAGCGTAGACCGTGCACAGCATGATGAGGACGCAGTTGTAGGTGAGTGAGATAAGCATGCTGGAGTCTCGGCTGTTGCACTTGAGGGTAACCACGTCTCTTCTCTCTGGGCTTACTTCTTTTCGCACTCCTGGCACCTCTACCAGCATCCAGATTAAAGCCACCAGCAGCTGGCAGGAGATCAAAGCGCCGCAGATCGCTAGCTGGGAGGCAGGGCTGATAAAGCGTGGTCGCTGGGCTCCATCTTTAACCCCGCTGAAGATGCGTGCAATACGGTTGGTCTTGGTTAGCAGAGCTGAGTAGCAAACTGCAAAAGAGGTGCCCAGGCATAGTTGGCGTAGGGTGCAAACAGCAGTGGAAGGTTTGGCAATGTAGATGAAGGTCATGCTGTAGCACATTAGCACTCCCAGCAAGAGGATGTAGGAGAGTTCACGTCCGCTGGCTTTAACCACAGGGGTCTCATTGTGTTTAAAGAACACGCCCACTACTGTCAGGGTGCACAGTATACCAAGGCAGGAGATGGTAACCGGCCCAATGGCCCATGCATCCTCCCACCGGATGTACTCTTCAGGCAATTCATAGCAGCCAGTCAGGTTTTCTCGGGGCCACTGACCAAAGCCGCAGTCAGCACAGGTGAACTCATCCTGCAGGTACTGGTACGGTTGACAAGGAATGCAGATCCAGCAGCACACATCTCCAGGCTGCATACTCTTTATCTCATTCTTCCTGCAGGGGTCACTACACTGGGACGTGGGTGGCACAAAGCCACGCCAGGGTACCAAGGTGGTGTTCAGAGTCAGGTTCTGGTCCCAGTAACCCACTTTCGTGTAGATAAACTTCCGTTCTTCTTTGTGATAATGAAAGATGTTGTAGCGGCTGATGCCGTCACCAAAAGAGTCAAAGCGCACCATGCTCTCAGTGTCTGCAGGTCTGAATGGAGCTGGTAGGAAGCAGAAATATATACACAACTCAACTCCACAAGCACAACAACAAATGCCCTGACATATAAAAAAGCTTTATATTCAATGATATTTAGTGTCTGCATTTGCTTTGCTGACCTTCAAACTTGGTCTTCAGGATGAACTCCTTGTAGAACCTTTTGCCGTTACCTGGTTTCATGGCATCGCAGACTTTGGATGTATTGGTGCATACAGCTTGTCTCATGTTGTGCAGAGCATACGCCATGGCATAGACTGCATTTACCACAAACATAATCTTGGACTCCTGCTCAAACTTGCCATCCCGTAGGCTATACTCACTGCACCCTGGTTCCTGGAGGCTGCAGCCAAATCGATGCTCCCAGAAGTCTTTGAACCATGGGTTCCTTGTATTAGTATAAGGGTTCAGCTTGGTGAAGTAGTCTTCAAACTCTCTGATAGGATAGGAAGCCAGTTCAAGAGTGAAAGCACCATCTGCTGCAGTCTCACTGCCCCGCACCACGCTCTCTTGTGCTCCCCAGCCATCACTGGCCACCCAGGTGAAGGTGACGTTCATCCTAGCAGCAGCCACCAGCAGTTCACGGGCATCCTCGCTGCGTGTGAACAGGATGACCACTCTGGCGTTGGACTTCTGCTGCAGGGAGCGGATGACATTTTCATAGCCCTGCCGGTTCATTGACCGGCTCACCTTGGCTGAAGTTGCAATGCAGATTTGGCGTGAGCGGGCTTCCTGCTGGAATGCATCAATGCCGGTTTCACCATAGTCACCCTCTGATGCCACCGTAGACACGTAGGTCCAGTTGAAGTAACGTAGGATCTCTGCCATGGCCTTGGCCTGGTAGAAATCAGGTGGTACGGTGCGGGCAAAGTAGTCATAGCGTGTCTTATCACTGAGCTTTGCACTGGTGGAGGCATAGCTGATCTGAGGGATTTGGAATAGTCGCAGTAGGTTGGCCACCTGGAGAAACAGATGCAACATGCTTAATTTAGTTTACTGTTCAGTCCAGAGACCACAAACAGTGGTATGAAAATTTTGGGGTACCCTTGGGCATTTGTGTGTTGCATCAACAGTTACACAGCTTCATGGCAGAGTGGAACAGAGAAGGATTTTGCTAAAAACAGGACATGAAATTTAAGCTGTAGTTTGAAGGCACATGGGAGACTTGAGCCTAGATTAGAGCTGTTTTCTTGAAACAAAGTCCTTCCCTGTTCCACTTTGCCACATCACTTGTGATATGATAAATAGATAAGAGTTTCCTTTTTAAACACCTGTTAAATTACTTTGTCACTTGTAAGATGATTCAAAATCACAGTATTGCAACAACTCTAGTAATGCAAGAAATGGTATAGAAATATGTAATTTTCTGATTTTATTCACAGTTATGTGTACCGTTGGATGAAAAGACAGAGTGATATATCAACCATCCTTTGTAAAAAAAATAAATTAATTGATAGAATAAATATCAGACCCATAATAAACATTTACATCTGTCAGAGGTCTTGTGATTAACCCTGTATACCTATAAATGAACTGTGTACTGTTTTTCCATCTGATGCAGACACACAACATGCTTCACAATGACACCTCACATATTCACAAAAACACACTGATTTTCCTGTCTGATGGGGAATCAAACAAAGGAGCCTGTGGTCACAAACCCACTGTTGTATCATAGTCTGGGCCATGACACCTCTGTCTATCCCTCTGCCATTACCGGATTTCAACAGAGTGAAATAATCCTTGTTCTGTCAGTGATCTGGTTCCAAATTGTTCCTTTTAGCATTCTTGACTTATGATGTCATAAACACAGTAATTTTGCAGAGTAAAACTTACTCTGCCGGGACGACATTTGGTTCCATTCCAAATAGAGTATGAACTTTATAACAGAGTGAAATCAACTCTATCATAGTAAAAAATGACGCTTATTAGAGCTGAACAACATGTGGTGCAGAGACAGAGCTGGATACAATTTTTTTAAACTTTCTTTTATCTCCTACACAGTATTTCAACAACTGGCTTTGTTATCACAAAGCCAGTTGTTGAAATACTGTATCACAATGACCATTTTGAAACCCATTCTTTGTTGTTTGGTGGACATAACAATGGCCATTACTACCCTAGTAATACAATCAAGTGTATCTTCCTGTTGTATAACAACATTGTATATTCTAGTCTTAATGGTTACTTGTGACATACCACCTCTGAATGATGGCTGAGACTTTACTGATGATTTGAGAATTATTGTAAACCACTAATGGAAGAGCTGGTATTTAAAGTCCAAAAGACACACAACAGTGTGCTTTACATAATTAAATATATTGTGTAAAATATAGTTATTCTTCAATAAAAATCTGTCTACATTATTTAAAATGTGAAAGTATTTGTATTTTAAAATGTCGACATGTCATAATAGGGAAGTGCTTCATGCTCAAGGCGAAGCTTGAGTTCACAGGTTTAACCCCTTTTTCAATCTGTGGACAAACGCAGTAGTAAAGTCATTGTGAATTGATTGGAATATAATCATGTCTGGATCTGATGGAAAGCAATGTATTGCTGGATATTGCAGCAAACCATACAAGGAGAGCGTGTCTTTGTTCAATTTTCTACAGGATCGTATTTTATCGGTACAATCGACTTGAAAACTGCAGACAACGAGGGCTGATTTAAGTACAGCGTCATGTTTGTAGCTGCAACTTTGAGGACTGGTGTTTTTAAACCAGACCGCAAGCGACAGCAGAATTTGGAATTGCAGTCAAGAGAAAGTTATTATTGAAGCCAGGCTCTGTTCCGACCCAGTTTCTGCGATCTGCTTCAACTTCTGCCGACAGCCAACAGCCACCAGAGCATGGTGGTAGCTTGTTTCTCCTTTATACTGTATATATAATGTGTACAACAGGTAGTTAATAACAAGTCATAACCTAAAAGAAAAAATATATGTGTTCCACACAGTTTGTGAACTGGGGCTAAGTGTGTGGGGGGGTATTTTTTAACTCCTGAATCTGACTGCCATGTCAACCCCTGGATTACTCACACATGTCCCCATGACTGAAGTCAAAATCAGACTCTCCATTCGAAAAAATAAGGCTAGTTTCTTCCATGCTGCTGTCGCTCTGTGACATTGCTTTGCACAGAGCCAGAGCGAGATGGTACAACTTATTATGTCACAGTCAGTGTGCCGTCTGGATCAACAGTAATTTAAAAAAGCTAGCTCATGGTGGGCATTTCACATTAAATATATATTAATACTTAGCCGTAAATCTCATTTGCCTGTATGTATATATGGATTTTGTATTTCTTTTTGCATAACTGAGCAGAATTTGTGAATATTTGAGATAATGAATTTCATGTCACTTCCACTTTAAAGCAATAAAATATAAAGGAAACCTATTAGGTTTTATTCCTGCTACATTTTATTTACCAAACTTATAGACTGAACTGTTACACTCAGTACTGATGAGCTAATAGCAAAGTTAGCAGGGGACGGGTCATTGGTCCGAAGGTCCATTAAGGTCCGAAGGTCCATTAAGGTCCATTGGTCTGAAAATTAGGCCTACGTTACTTATAAGGGACCCATCTTAAAAGGTATTTCATGTTTAGAATAACTGTCGGATTTAAGGGTCTTTCTTAGCAGGAATGGAATATCGCATTCATAAACATCTGTTCATATCTATATGGGAGCGGGCCCCCTCAAGAAGGTCACCATGTTGCACCGCCATGTTGATACAGTAGCCCAAAAGGGACATACTTACGCTGCCTTTCACATTTTTGCAGTGCGTCCCTAAGACTGAAGAAAAAAGAAGAGGAATCAGTGGCTGCTCCCTTAAACACTGTCTACTGGTTAGTCGTGCAAGCTAACAAGTTTGAGAACCCTAATTTTTGTGAAATGGAGGATCATACATATTGCTTATCCCAACAGAAGGTAAGGGACCATGAATCCCCATTGCCAAAGAAGTTAAAACATGAAGGGACCAGTGATGGCATAATGCAATCTGCAACCTCACCATTAGATGACACTAAATCCTACACACTGTAGCTTTAAAAAGTAATACTACAACCCCCACTGATCTCATGCCACTGTCCACCAGGACAATCTGTGAAGTCGTTAATCATTTGATCGTGCAAATGTACAGGCACATTTGCAAACTTTTTGCATTTTCCTCCCCCAATATTGGCTAAGGTTTTGAAGTTGTTGAATTTAACACCATTCTTATTGTGACTGTTATATTCTGCAGAATAATAACCCATCATGCACAACATCCACTGCCACTGCAAACTCATATTATTTTTAAAACTTGTAGATAAGTCTCTGGTCTGTAGGTGAAGTGGAGTCACTCGAGCACAGCGGCGCTATCTGATGTGCTTCAGGCGCAAACAGGGCCAAGTCTTTGTTCTTTATCTCAGACTGTTTACTCTGTGAGGGATCCACATCGCTAACAGCTCATGCCACAAATCCCTTCAGATAGCAATGAATGCACACAGATAAGGATTTTGACATTTTCTCAGGTTGAAGCAATTCTGTTCAGCCGTTAAAGTCTCACGACAGATTCTGCCAGGAGGATCGAAGCAAATGTAAGCCAAACAAATACTGTGATGGCCTTGTGGTGACGTGTTCAACAGCGTGAATGATACACGAGGCGACCGCGCTGGATGTTTTACACCAGCTTGCTTGAAATTATTGTTTTGAAATCACAACAGAAATTTGTGGCATTTATTCTCCTCACTTACAGAATTATGACAGAAATCTGGAGAAAACCTGTCATTTTTCCTTCTGTTTTCTTCTTTCTCCATTTCTCATGAGATGTGGTGACTAGTGGATACTCACAAGTGCACATTGCTTCAAATCGACTAGTTCTTCCTTTAGACATCAGTGCATGCCTGGAGGCTTCACAAATAAAGGCATCATCAATGCGCACATAATTGGAGCTTTCCACTCTTGCAGCGACTCTAGTTAAAAGCAGTAGTCTATTTTCCAACTCCCTCATTGGACCCATGAGAATTTAGAGCAGAGCTATCAGTCTGTTCTATGATAAATATGACACTGCATGTGCTGTCGTCATCGCCAACGTCTACGGTGTCTTTCCTCCTCCAGTTTTCATTTAGTATTCCTTGCGTTGGTAACAGCAAGGGCTTGGACAGCAAAAATATAGAAGAAAGGGTAAGTGAGTGGACAATCCTTCTGTAAATAAATGTTATCATGTTGTAAGTCACTTACGGTAATTAAAAGAACATAGAATGAAGGCAAACCTTGGTGAAGTTTGATGCATATATGTGTCTGCCACCTGCTGGATGGAATATAGAAAAATAGGACATATGTGGATTTCAGCTTGGTCTGTGAAACGCCCACACAATTTGTGCGAGAGAGCTCGAATGTTCAGCCATCACATTACTCCTGCTCTCCCTCCCTTCAAAGAAGGCATGTAGATTTTTTTTTTTTTTTAATTAAAGCAACACACACAGAAACAGGTCAACATTTTTATAGACCTGATTTTTTTTTTTAAAGGATGCATCACTGCAGTGTCTATGGGGTTTTGTTTGTTTGTTTTGCCATAAATTTTATTATCTCTTTTATGGTGAAATATATTAACTTGTGGGAAACAGGATTCTTGTTAGGGCCACGACAAGTGTCAATGACGCATTAAAATGTCTCATTGGTTCGCACACTGAAAGCGTCTGCTGTCGCATCATTAAAATCTGTTTCAAAGCCCTCGATGTAGTGACCAGGTTAGTCGCCAATTTCGCTTTCATTTTATTCATAAAATATATCGCCAGCCGCCGACTTGAAGAATCCCCACCCGGCCAGAAAAAAACAAACAAATATTAATTCATTTGGATGTCAATCATTTCGGCGCAGCGCTGTGACAGCTTGCTTTCCGTCACACACAATTTTCTGCGCAGTAACCATTTTTTAAGTGATTTGGCAAAACTTTAATCGGCTTATTTTTTTTATTGTTATTATTTTATCTAACGGGAGGTCAGCTAGTTTTTAAAAAAGGCCGTAGCTATTCGCAGGGCTGCCCTGTCACTAATTTCCAATCGGCTATTCACGGGGCAAAACATTCTTCAGATGAGTCAGTGTTCCTACTGAGCAGACAGTCGGAAAAAGTTGTGAATACTCCTTATTTTCTGGAGCTTTCAGCCACCTTGGTTGGACTCACACTTTGATCACAGCCCTCA
>OMMV01064429.1:3956-16572 GCA_900302635.1 Chatrabus melanurus
GACTCCATTTATCACCACTCCAGCAAGGTAAAACATTTATGTGCACCTCATCGCGATACACCTGCACACTGGCTGTGCTGCACGAATGCACGTTGTCCTTGTGTCAGAATAATTCAAACAGAAACATGCGTTGCGTTATTGTTGCACTGCTGAAAACGCACACAGCACATGCTCTCAGCGTGTGCACGCATTTTTCCAATTTAATTATAATTTGGGTGCAGCGGGACAAACTGTGCACCGTGCACTTAACAACGCATATGCATTTAAAATGAAAATGGTGGTGGGGACAATTTTAGTTGATCACAACTTTGGACTGACTCTGGAGAAAGTTCCAGTGGCTGCAGGGAAAGTGCTGCTGACAGCTGGGAAAGACCGCAAGCCAGGATCCTTTCAGGGGCACGTAAGACCAACGGGCCAATTATGAGCTTGGGCAGTGTCTGAGGTGGTGTCTCTCCAGCTTACCTAGGTTTGTTTCCCAGTAGCTGTGTCCCTTGTTGACTTAGTCGGGGGTGTCCTGTGTGCCTGCATCCTTGTAACACATCAGGGCCCCCAAGGGTGGTGCAGGGCCGCTGAAGTTGGTGGGTCAGCTGAGATGGTACAACTCTGGGTTCCACTACCCTGCAAAGTGTACTGGAATATGTTGGGTGATCAAAAGTAGAAAAGATGCAGATGATACTCGGCAAATAAGCTAATTTAGACACTACTTTGCCCTTTATAAAACAGAATATAAGCATGCTTTACCCGAGCCTTCAGATGCGCCTTCAGTGTGCTTGCGGAGGTTGAAAAATCCATCTGTATAAATGGAGATTACAGAGTTTATTGGGAGGAGCAGCAAGTGCTCCATCGTGTAACTTTTTCCCCTAGATTTTGGAATAAAAACTGGTCAGATGTGACCATGGATTGCTGCTAGTTGCTTCTTGTTCCGTCTTATGTCATTGCGTTAGCATCAGTGCACAAACAGGCGGTGCTTCTTTTCATCCACGCAGCATGTTTCAGCACCTGCAGAGGTGCTGCGCACTGTCTCCACCCAATTCACAGCAGACTGGTTTAACGAAGGCATTATGGAAAAATGTGTTTAAGTAAAACGTAGATGAATGGCTCAAAAACACTTAAGAGTATAAATACAAGTTTTTAAAAATAAAAAAAGGAATGTGAAAAGTGCTCGTTCCTCAAAAAAAAGAAGAAGAAGAAGCTACCGGTATTCAAGTGCGCACGCAGAGAGAGAGAGAGGGAGAGACAAGGGGCGCATCAAGGGTCTGCGAACATCTTTACAATTGTTTTAAAAAATGGGAGGTCAAAATGTGGTGGTTAATCCTCATAATGTGTTTACTTACAAATAAGTAAATGTATGGGGAAACGCTGTGTGTGTGTGTGTCTATATGTACAGGGTTCGCCTTTACGCCGTCCTGACGCAATAGCCACCAAGATGGACACAAATTTTTCGTTCCCATGCGTCCCAGGGATGCAATTTATCACAGGGATGTGATTTGCTCGGCGTGGCAAGTTAATTTTCCGGCCCATTTTGAACGAAATCTGGTCAAAAATCAACTTATTTCCCCGTGATGTTCCTGGGGGTGCAGAGGTGTTTCATTAAATCCATGCGCGCGCTGTGTTATTGGAGAGAGGGGAAAGTTCAAACTGAATGTCCGGGGAATAGCAAACCTCCGGCCAACTTCTTCTCGCTGGACTCATGTTTAAAAAAAGGACATTAACACACTGATTGGCATTAAAAGCACCATTTTATGAACTTTTTTTTTTTTTAAAGTTTCCACCTCCCAAACACTACACTTTTCTTTCACAATTTTAAAATAAAAATGGCAGCTTTAGATGAGCACAAATTTATGGTGAAAATGCGCCATTTTTTTCAAGGTTTTCCAGGGAAGCATGCCCCCAGACCTCCTGTATGTATGTATGCATATATATATATATATATGTATGTATGTATGCATATATATATTCCAATAACTATAGTAAGTAAAATATGGATGTTTTGTTTCCTGTCCAGGATTCGGTGATGTACCCCCTGTGCACTCCTGGCCCCCAGCTGAAGCGTTTTAAAGCTGGTCTTTGTGAGTTTGCTCGGGTTCTGGTCCGCTCCTGTCAGAATAGTCTGATTTATGACGAGTACCTGTTCCCCACCCTGTTGGCCCTCCTCACCGGTCTGTCTGACTCCCAGGTTAGAGCCTTCAGACATACCAGCACCCTGCTCGGTAAGCACAGCAGAGAAAATGAATTGTTCAAATTCTCATGTTGTGTCCATGCATTAATTGTGCCACTAATGATTTATGTCAAATATGTTTTTTTTTTAAATATATTTTTGCATATTTCCTGGAAATGTTAAACTATTTTGAGGATTCATATTGCACTCTGCATCTGATACTTATTCATAATTACCTTCTCTGCATGGGATTGTGGAGATGTTTGCACGTCACAGAATCACAAAATAAAGAACATCCCCCCGTCTTTCCTCAGAATCAGAATGAACTCTGCATATTCTGACAGTACTCTGCACCTTTCTGTTGTCCTCTGTTAGTCCTGAAGCTGATGACTGGGCTGGTGGAAGTAGCTGTGTCAGTGTCCATTCGGATGCAAACCACCCAGAGGCTATATGACATAGAGTGCAGCAAGAGGGCATCTGATAGAGCCTCTGACAGACTGGAGGAGCTGCAAGCCACCATCAGTGAGGTGACACTGAGAAAGTACACAGAAAAACAGGCATATTAAAGAATTGCATCCACACTGATGTTATGAGGAACATCTGGCAAGGTGCTGGTTTCTCTAGTTGCGAATGGTAGAACAGTGTTTTAAAACTTACATGTTGAAGTTTCCTCCATTTGGCACACAAGCCTTATAAAAGCTGTTTGTTGAGGCCTATATATTTCAGGCACAAGTCATTTAATGCTTATTGGCTTTAAAATGTTTTTACCTGTGCTATTGTTAATACCCATATTGATTTCAATATGAGTTAAAAAAATAGAGACCATTCAGTTAATTGTGCTTTCCCTTCACCACTCTGCTTGCATAAGACACGTACCTTACACTGAATGTAGCACATTCACATCAGTGTTACTTGTGCTTTTGTGTGTGCGTTTTATATGCAGCTGCAGGAAAACCGAGAAGAGCTGTCCTCCTTCATGAACGCCGCGTTCCGTGGCGTGTTCGTGCACCGTTACAGGGACCGGCTGCCTGAGATCCGTGCGGCTTGTATCGAGGAGTTGGGTGTGTGGCTGAAAATGGATCCTGAGGACCTCCTGATGGACCGTTATCTTAAATACCTGGGGTGGATCTTGCATGATAAGGTGAAACACAAAAACACAACGCAGTGATTTTTTTTTTTTTAATGTTCTGCCACTGTGGACATCGTAACGGGGACGTGATGTCACCATGGTTGCGTCTCTGTGAACACAATAACTCATTAACAATACAGAATAGACACTGATGACTATCAGGCAGGCTGTGAAGCAGCCCCATCTAGTGGACATGATGGGTGAGAGCTAAGCGCAGGTGATAGCATTAAGAGCCAATCAATGGGATAAAACATTGAGAAGTTCATTATTGAATGTTTATCCTTTTTTTAAAATATATTTTTTATGATACATATGATTTAGAGTATCTGTCATTTTATTTTACGTGTCCATTTCTTACTGACACAGACTGTCCAAAATCCAGATATATATCTATTTGAAAAGTGTATAAAATACATACTAATATTAGTGGTGTGCTACACTGTCTGAACCACAACACCGATTTGAAATGTATGTTGAGTCCACAGTTTTTAAACACAATTATACCGCTTCATAACAGGAAAGTCCATTTAAGATCTTATCAAAGGCCCAGTTTTACTCTTGGGCTGTTCGTCTGTGTTGCTTCTGGACGATGCAAAAAGAGAATCATGGGTACTCGAACAAGACGGATGGCTTTTTGACACACTGATGTGCATCCTCGCCTGGCAACAACATGCATCAACATTATCTTTGCCGCACGACGGGCTCGCACTGTGACATAATAAAACAGAAAATTGAAGAGCTCAGTGTTTACATCAAGAAACGCAGATGAAGTTCAGCTGTGCTTCCTGGAGCTGTATGTGTCACTGCCCCCAGTAATGAACAAAAGGCAAGCAGACAGTCTATATCGGTCAAGACAGTGCCCACACACAGCAGCATGGAAGTAAGAACCTGAAGAACGCCCAGTTAAATTTGACTTATTTTTAAATACCGATGCGCTGGTACAGCGCCAGATGTTTGAAATATACAGTGCTATGGATTTTTGGCCATACCTGCTACTAATGAAATTATTCATCATAATTTTTTATTTTATTTATTTTTTGACAATGCATAAGTAAAGTTTAGTTTTAAAAAGGCAGCAGTGGCCTTGGCGGCTACCAGACCTAGGTTTTAGAAATGAAGGAAAATGACAAACGAGCTCATTTCAAGCTGCATGTAACGGCAAAACCACGCATGCGTAGAGAGAGAAGGAAGAAGTGTCTGCTTAGGCTACATTCATACAAAATCCTTTCCTCGGGGTTCTGTGCACTTGTGACCATGCTATTTGCATTTCAGAACGTAACCACCATAAATTGCAGTTTATATCCCTGATTTACTAAATTTCTGTGCAGAAACATTCCATTCACTCCATGCCTTGCTCAACCACCTCCCTCTCTTTGTTTTTCTTTCGCGGCTAAATTCATACAGATCATTTCCACAGAGATGTGTGGCGGTATGACCGTGTTATTTGAGTTTTAGAACGTAACCGCTGTTAAATAATCAGAAAATAACGGTTAACTTCTTTGATTTAGTACATTCGTGTGTGGAAACGGTGTGTCTGACAACCACACCTGCTCCTTATTTCCATCATCTATCCAGCATCCACTAAGCATGCAGCAAGTGGCAGGCAAGTCGATGAGATATAGAAATCTAAGTCAATAATACCAATATTACACAGGCAAAACAGAGGAGCTTTTTTCAGTTGATCTGATATATCAACGTTCACAAGATTTAAATCGGTTTATCCTTGTTGTGTGCTCTTTTAAGTTGGAGTTGTACAAGATGATAGTATTTATTGTTTTTGAGTTATCGTGTTAACAAACTGGCAGCGATCTGTCTGTGCACTCATTGAATTTTACAGCCTTGGAATAAAGTAATGTGCTTTTGGCAAATAGAGACCTGGACAAAATTGCTAACAAATGCATTTCAGATGCTTTAGACTTAGTTTTTGGAAAGGCTGCTTAGCTTCCTCCCTTTGTTGTTTTTTTTTTTTTTTGAACACAAACTCATTTTTCTGACTAGAAATGGCTTCATAAACAGATGGGTAGAACTTGTACACAGACAAAGAAAAATGAACAGACATGCTTTCGGGTTGTAGAATATGTGTTACTGTACTCTCTACTTTCCTTCAGCAAAGTTCAGTTCGTCTGCCGTGTGTGCGAGCCCTGCAGGGTCTGTACCAGGACCAGGATTTCATTGGCCGCCTGGAGCTTTTCACCAGCAGATTTAAAGTGAGGCATCCCTCTGGATTGGACTTGCAACTCATTTAATATTTCGTTCTCCTTCTTTCTATCCTCCTGACTTTCTTTCAGTTGTTTTGATGTATTGTTTCACGTTCTCTGTTTGTATTTTGGTCTGTTTTATTGCCCGATTTCTCCAGACACTTGCTTCTCCTTTTGTTTGGTGTTTCTCATTATTTTACATCCTATATAGCCCTCCTTCCAGTGTGTTTTTTTTTTTTTTTGTCTCATTTCCTTATTTCTCCAGACATTGCCCCCACCCCCACTGCCTTCTGCATCTGTTTTCTCTGTTGCTTGTCTTTGTTTGGCCTTTCTCATTTTGTTACATCCTTACGTGTCTCATTCCAGTTGTTCTTCTGTTTTTTTGGTTACTCCCTCATGTTTTTTTTCTCCATTCCTGTTTGTTCCTGCTTTGTCTGGATGTGTGTGCATTAATTGCTGACAATTACTGCTGCTTAATAAGCTCTTCTAAACACACACCCCTCCAAAGCCACATGTGCTGCAGCAGATAAATGGTTTTGATGCTGTAGCCTGGCTCCTAATCACTTGGATATGTGTGTTTGTCTGCGTGCATGTGTGTGTCTGTGTGTGTTTAGGAGAGGATGCTCAGCATGGTGCTGGACAAAGACCCATTCGTGGCAGTGGAAGTGGTCAATCTGCTGCTGCTGATTCAAAAGTGAGGACTTTCTCTGTAGCATTCTGCAGAGGAATTAGGTTTTTTTGTTGTTGGACAAATAATAGGTTTATAACTAGAATTTTTTTTTGTCCCCTCTTCTTTCCTGTTTGCATACATGGTAATTTTACTATTTTTACAAAAGATATGAGCTCATATTAAGTCAGCTGATTGAAAGCATGGTGTATTTTTATTTTTTTTTACGCCAGTTTAATTACAGGGCTCAAATTTATGGGTTAAATCCTTGACTGAGAAACCCTTCCCAACCATTGCGTAAGATTTTACTTATCTGTAAATAAAAATTAGACATGCAAATATTCATTATTTGTTGATCTCTTTACAATTAATCAATTAAGTTGTCTAGTTTATATATTGACAGAATAGTTTAAAAAAAGTTTCCTACAAAGCTCTATTAAAATGATTTGTTTTTTCTGACAAACGAACCAAAACTCAAAGTACTCAACTTAAGACAGAAAAATAATGCATCATTCAAGAGAAGCTGGGGCCAGCCAAAATTTGGCATTTTTAGTTGACAATTTACTTAATTATATGAAAATAGTTAAATTATTTTTACTTCACTGAAAATCTGTACTGTCAAAGTATGCCACACTAAAGCCCGTATCTCACGGAGTTGTGAATGCTGACGAACCTTGTGATTTATTTTATTTATTTTTGGGTTTCGTCAGGGTTCGTAAACGGTTGAAAACCAGTTCTCAAACAGTTTTTCACTGCACCACACTATGGAACCTCCGTGAGTTCTGGTTGTCAACCACCTTGGCAGACACCTGGTCTATCACCACCTCCCTACGCAACTGTTTATTTGATACAAAGTTATTCCAGTGTTACCCAAGGATCCTCTGGAGAGACCTAGTACCAAAGATTTCCAGAAATCACCTTAGGTCACTTCTTAGCATCCAGGATTCATAACCATGCAATAAGACTGAACGCACCAGGGACATGAAGACTTGGACCTCCATTCTCTTGCAAAGTTATCAGCATAGCAAAACGCCTCTGTCCAGCAACCTTATGACTCCATAAGCTCTTCCCAGGTGCCTCTCGAGCTCAAAGATTGAGGTCCCAGAGACATGAATTTCACTACAGAGTCAATTTCAACAAGTTTGACACTTTCACCACAGATACACTTTGTGATGGCTGAGTTCAGGAAGTCATTGAATGTCTGGATTTTATTCTTGATCCAGGACAATCGAAAATCGAGACACTATAATTCCTCATTCGTCTTGTCAAGTGCTGCAATCTGCAGCCATTGATCCGGACCGTCATGGTGAAGAAAGAGCTGAGTCAGAACGTGAAGCTCTTGATTTACCATTCAATTTATGCTCCGATCCTCACCTATGGTCATGAGCTTTGGGTAGAACAAGGTCGGGGCTACAAGCGGCGGAAATGAGGTTCCTCTATATCCGGGAGGAACTCTGAGTAGAGCCGCTGCTCCTTCCCATCGAAAGGAGCCAGCTGAGATGGTTCGGGCATTTGGTGAGGATACCACCTGGTCGTCTCCCTAGGGAAGGTCTTCCAGGCACGTACCACTGGGAGGAGGACCCAGGGAAGATCCAGGACATGCTGGGAGGATTACATCTCCCAGCTGGTTTGAGAAAGCCTAGGGATTCCCCAGAAGGAGTTAGAGGGCCTGGCCGGGGATAAGGAAGTGTGGGCTGAACCGCTTAGTCTGCTGCCACCGCGGCCTAGATAAGCAGCAGAAAATGAATGAAGTCCGAGACTCTACCCCCCACGCCGCACACCATTCACAGTACCTGTGTAGAGGCTAGCTATGATGTTCAGCAAATTATTATCCCACAAATTCTCAAGATGTCACTTAGAGCATCCCGATCAGCCAAATCAAACGCTTTGTGAAAATATGTGCTGCAACGAAGCACTGCTGGTATTCATGCTTGCCTTCAATGCATACTTGCAGGGCTGGGATGCGGTCGATGGTTGACTTGACTGGCGTGAAGTCACACTGCTCTGGTTGCTAAGCAGCAAGTCACTGGGACTGTTAAGAATGATCCTTGCAACTACCTTGCCTGGCACAAAGAGCCAGTGTATTGTTGTAGTTGTTGAAATCGAGGCGTTCACCCTTTCCAGAGAGCGACAAAAAGTTTGTTCTTCCAGTCTATTGGGATGATGCCCATTTCCCAAAAGGAAACAAAAGACTGCTTCCAATGCCAGGTGAACAGAATGTCCACCTACCTTGAGGAGTTGAGCCCCGATACCACAGATACCTGAAGCTTTCCCCGCCTTCGGCTTTTTCACCACCTTTGCTATCTCACAGAAATTTGGTGGTTCGCAGCTGACTGGCGAATCAGCCACCAGAATCCTAGCACCGAAAATGTCCAACATCCTGGCAGAAGGATCAGCCTCATAACTGCTCAAAGTAGCCATCCCAATGGGCTCGTACAGCAGAAGTCACCTGTCAAGACTGTGCCGTCAGTTGCCATGACTGCGATGGGACGAGGTATAGGTTTGGAGGAACGAAGTACGGTACTGCAATTCTTCTGTAACCAGGCCACAGTTCACTAGACCTCGCCTGCTCACAGATTTGTCCAAACTTCCTTGTCTGCCCTCAATGCCCTCAATGCCTGCTTTCTCAGCTCATACGCGGGTAACATGTTACTTTCTGTTATATTTGAAAAGATGAGTGACAAGAGAGCATAGTGGGATCCAAAAGTAACCAACTGTTGAGTTTTTACAATTCCATATGATTCAAGTGTTTGAAAAATGAACAGAAGCTACAACAAGCTGTACTTGTTTCAAGGTCTGCTCGAGTGCCAGTAAGCGATCATGTGAGTTAATGTTTCATGCATACATGTTTGATGGGATTTATGTGTCCTTCCGTAGGAGCACAGAGGAAGGCCTGAAAGAAGAGGAATGCGGTCACATCTATCCCCTGGTTTATGCTTCACACCGAGGCCTGGCTTCTGCAGCTGGTGTCTTTCTCTACAACAAGTACACCTTTATCCTTTCCTTTACCCACACTGTTAAACAAAGCTGCAGAGATTGAAATGCATTTCTGTGATTGTTCCTCTCTTGTAATTTAACAATTTTTGTGCAGTTTGTATGAGTTTTTCAAAACAAAGAATGCAACCTTTTTATGATTTTTGTAATATATCACACACACACAAAATGTCGTGGTCTACATCCATGAAAAGAAGAATGAATAAGAATAAAGTAGATTTACGACTGCACTTCACTGTGCACCTCAGCAGCAGAGCAGTGAATAGTGTAGCTGTGACACCTGTTGGTGGACGGGGAAGACTTTGCTTTGATAATTTTTTTTTTTTTTCTTTGACTAGAAGGCAGCATGCTGCTCTGAGCAACACTTGATTGCATCAGACCTCAGAAGCAGAGTAAGTTCTGATTAGTACTTGGCTGGGAGACCAGGAGCTATGAGCATGTTTCTCCATATAGAACTGGAGTTGCGTAAGGAAGGGCATCCGGCGTAAAACTTGTGCCAAATCCCAATGCGGATCAGTGGTGACCCTGAGAAAATGGAAGCAGCCGAAAGCAAAAATAAATAAACTGACTAGAAGGCGACCACATGTGAAGACTGTGAAACTACCCATCTGCATTCTGGCTAAACCCTGTGAGACTGATTTAAAATTTGACGTTGCAGGTATTTTTGCTGTGGATATTGTACATATTGTACATAAGCATATCGATAGATGAACTATATATCATGCAGCCATACTGTATGGGCATTCAGCGTGGATCTTGTAGCGCTTGCAAATATTTTTATTCAGTATCACTGCGAAACCCTCACTAACAACAAGGAAGAAATGATGGTTAACGACTGTCTCAACCACGTGGTGGCCAGTGCACTTGCTTCCAAAACAGAAGGTTCCTGGGTCAAGACCACCTGCAGCCATTCTCCATGTAATGTGGAGTTGCGTCAGGAAGGTCATCCGGCATAAAACCTGTGCCAAATCAGCGTGCAGATCGGACATGGATCTGGCGACCTCGAGCAAAAAGGGAGAAGCTGAAAGAACTTACTAAGTAGTCACACGATCACGCTGTGGCGTGGTTGAATGAGGGAGGACATTGCCACGGTTTGTTGGTACTATGAGGACACTGGAGATTTCATAAAGTCTGTGTGGCTTAGGAGGACGCTACACTGGACTAGTGGACTAGTTGCATACATTCCTGTGTAATCTTTTTATTGCACGCATGTGGTTTTATCTGTGAGTTACTGGTCTCTTCATCAGCATCTGCATTTTATTAAATTTTTTTTTTAATGTATGCTAATTAAATTAAATGATGTTTGTGTTAGGCTAAAAAGTGTGATTGGCAGCGAGAACCAGGAGGGTGGGGCCAATGACAATGCAACCTTCTTTCAAATCCTCATCTCTTTCTACATCCAAAGTGAGGTACTATCATCTCTCTTCTGACATAACATTCTAAAAAATAATTCAGAATCTATTTTAATTATGTTATTGAAAATATTTTTTTCCTCCTCCACATGTCTTTATTTTTATATTTCACAGTTTAAACTGAACTTGGACCTGTTAGCAAATCTGGTTCTTTGCTTTTCATACTGAGAGCCCAACAGAGTGTGTTTGCTTCCAGTGCAAATTTCTCATTCATGTTTCTCCTAAAACAAAAATATCCTGCCATTTTAACAATGAGAGGTAGACTTAAAAGGACCGTAGACACAAACCTTACCATCAAATGCTGTTGCACTCATTAAGGATGTGTAATTGGTTGCTAGACCTGAGGAAATGAGAAACTTCCATGAGTGAGCGTTTGAACTGAAAACGCCTCTCTTCACAGAACAAAACGGCATAAAAAATAAGCAACTGCAAGTATGTATGTTGCTATAGCTAAGCAGCCGAAAGCCATCCAGGGAATAAGACGGTGTCATACGTCCAAGAGTTTGAACGTTTTAACATGAGAAACTTGAATTGGTTGAAGTCCTTCCAACACTTTACAGCTTGTCGTTAGAATATCTGTGTATATCAACATACATGTCATGTATGTTGTCATACCAGTGTGGATAAAGTATCTAGTAACTGTGCAGAACCTTAAACACCTGAAGATAAGTGCAGCCTTAAAAACTACTGTTTCTGCAATTTATAATTGAGTTATCATGTTCACAAGAGAAATTAATTCTCATTAATATACAAATGTTTGCACGGAATATAAAACCTTTCCAGGTGCCTCAACTGCAAAGTCACCAGTGCTTTGCAGTTCCCATGTCTATTTTTTCAGCTTCAGAAACTTGACCATTCTTATTTAGTCTTGAACTTGGCAACTGTGCAGTTGCAGGCCAGGCTGGATGACACATCAGGAGTTATTACACAGATATAAACATAATGACAACCATCACAAGAACTGCCTCTCATTTGCTTTGCCAGTTCCACGAGCATGGGGCCTATCTGGT
The DNA here is from genome assembly GCA_900302635.1 of Chatrabus melanurus. NCBI lineage: Eukaryota > Metazoa > Chordata > Actinopteri > Batrachoidiformes > Batrachoididae > Chatrabus > Chatrabus melanurus. Next base: position 15,525 of record OMMV01064429.1, read on the forward strand.
GGACAGTCTGTGGACTGTTGCAGACTCTGAGCTGAGAGACTGGGAGACTATGACGGCCCTCTTGCTTCAGGAGTCCGGTGAGGAACATGATGAGTCTCTACACTTAACGAGTGGTCTGAACTGCAGTCACTGGTGCTTTTGGGGCAGAGAGCGTCACCTAACTTGTATGTTATTGTATACTTTGCTGTAGATAATTATGTTTTATGACAGTCTGACTAAAACGGAGAGAACCCAACCACTGGGGTTGTACCATGGTAGCGTGAAGTTGGTTCCTAGTTCCGTTTTAGTGAAACAGACCTCGGCTCCAGTTCCTAGTTCCGTTTTAGAAACTAGGAACCAGATCCTAGTTCCATTTTAGAGTCGGACCATAAACAGAACTCCGATCCAACTATACACAAGATTCAATGAAAATAATTGTTAAAACTGGGTATGAATCTTGGTCACAGTTACGTTTTGCTTTTTCTATGAGAGGAAGCAAATTCCAAGTTTATTTTACATAAAAATGCACCAAAAGGTTAGCACCAGAACCCAGTTCCGTTTTAGAAAAACAGAACTTGGATCCAGTTCCTGGTTCCGTTTAAGGAATCTGTAATTAATATATTCCACCATTTAAGCGCACTGTGCGCTAAACAAATTGTTTTTATTCTGTTTAAGGGACCAGGAACTGGGTTCGAATCTCGATAACAGCCAAGCTTTCCTTTCGCTAGAAGGGGATAAAATATGGTGTTCCGCAGGGTTCTGTTTTAGGCCCCCTCCTATTTTCTCTATACTTAGCACCTCTTGGACAGATTCTGCGAAGTCATGGAATCGCTTTTCACTGCTATGCTGATGACACTCAGCTCTACATGCCGATTAGTACAGATAATCTTTCACAAATTAAGATTTTAGAAGACTGTATGGCGTCGGTGAAAAACTGGATGTCCCATAACTTTTTACTCCTGAATTCTGACAAGACTGAGATGATGGTCATTGGTCCTGCGAGACACAGGCATCATTTTGATCAACTTACACTAACTTTGGATACATGTGTTGTGAATCATAGCGATAG
>OMMV01064481.1:0-13377 GCA_900302635.1 Chatrabus melanurus
CAAACTCACCCCCTGCTCATCAGCAGATTGTTCCAAAACCGAAGGTGCAGCCGCTTTTGTTCACTCCAAGGCGGCCCCGGAGACAGAGAAGGCCCCCGGTCCACCTCAGGGACTTTTTATGTGATCCCTCGGGGCGAGGGTCTGTGTAAGGGGGGGGCAGTGTAGCGACCCTGCAGTAATGTTCTGTAATGTTCAGAGTTCTGTGATTTCTGACTGTCTGTGAATGTGTTGGTACAGGCAGGTATGTGGTTGGATGAGGAAGCGAGGGGGCGGGGTGCGTGTGAGAGAGAGGGAGCGGAGGTGAGAGAGTGAGGGAGGAGTTGGAGCTCACTTAAGCTGCCGAGAGTTGTATTTTTGGCGTGGTTACGGCCGACAGTAATCGTTCCAGAATAAAGGGAAAGTTTTGGTAATCAACACCTCGTCCTCCTTTGAACACGTCCAGGCGGACGTTACAATACTAACCTCCTTCAAGGTCATCCATCAAACTTTGTTTACATTATTTTGACAGGTTGTGCCTTAGTTATCTCTCTCTTTATGCTTGGACTCATTCTGTGTTAAAACCTAACCACATTTAACAATTATAACCCAGGTGGGACTTGAGCGCACAATACCCAGCACTGAAGGCTGATGCCTTATCCATTAGACTAATATATAGCAGCTATAAGGGGTCCTTTCTAGATATAGCATATGTGCACTTTCATCAAGCCAGTTTGGCTGCCAGTGCAGTAAATGACTTATTTGATAAGGCATCTTGAAATAAGTCAGGGTGTCTGACACCGTATAACGCATAAAATCTTGAAATAAGATCAAAAAGACTAGTTTCAGGCAATCTAGTTTAGATTGCTATCTTAAAGTAAGGCTTCTATAACCTTTAAGCAAATGTTTTCCAGGAATGTTCCTTGTATTAAGTGAAAAATAAATAAAGACAAAGTTTCTTTTCAAGATGAGGCAAGTGACATTTACTTGAATTAAGTCAAAGGATCTCCCTCTGAAAGCACTAGATAATCCATTTATACTAAAAAGAAGACCAACAAGATTTTGAATCTAAATATAAGATGATTACACTTGCTTGGATCTGCAGTTTTTGCAGTGTAGTAACGTGGCACCTTCCAGATATTTTAAACATGAAACCCAAACCACATGTACCGTAATTGTAAAAGGTCGAAGAAACACATTTTGCACAAAAAAGCCCCTTCCGAGTCAATGCAAGTCCATTAATGATGTACATTTTCATTTGGTTTTCAGAGGCAGCTGTCATTTCCCGATGGGAGTAGCAACGACGCCATATTGGAGGTTGACGTTCAAACCACCAAGAATGTAAGCATACGTGTCTGTGCTGATGCATTCACAAGCGCATACCTCTGCCAGGGTAATCATGCCCAACTATGATTGCCTCTACAAACTGACAGAAGAGTGGTTTTAAACTTTGGTCAATCAGTCTTTGTGCAGCTGTGCAGAGCTTTGTGATGTCATAAGGCTGGTTCTTGAACTACTGCAAAAGAGTTCACAGGAAAAGATGTATATGAAATAATACATTTTTAATAACAATCAACTCTCCATCTCTCCAAAAAAATTGAAATGAAATCCACCCTGAACACTCTTAACCCTTCAGAGCATATAATAAAAAAACCTGAACACACAAACTGATAGAACAAAAGGATACTTTCCACATAAAAACTTTTAGACACAAAGCTCCCAGATAGTTTTGTTTTCCAGCATGTCAATTCCTTTGTCTTTTAATACATGTCGAGGTTAAAACAGTAAAATGATGAATACCGGAAAAAACGTGCAAACATTCAAATCCTCAGATTTGTATTTTACTCTTTGTTGCAGATTACTGAGGCATCTCTGCTCATCACAAACAACGAGGGGAACCTCAGCATGATTACCTGCCTGCAAACTCCGTTCAATCCTTACAACATGACATCGATGGTGAGATTTTTTAAAATTGGTAACAGGGCTAAATGGCTCTGATTTACAGTAAAATCAGAATATGTCATAGTGCTCTGGGCATCATGAATCACTTTGTAAGTGGAGCAGAATTTACACTTCATATAAAACTAATCTGTACATCAATAAGAAGCTGTATGAAGACGTGTAGAATCTTATGGTATGTGTGTTTACAGTGTATAAGCTTATGTGTATGTTGCGAAATTGAAAATTATAGAGATGACTTGCAGGAGGGCTTGAGAGGTTGAGCTCTCTGTTTGTGAGTTGATGTCAGTAGCCATATCAGCAGATATTCATTTGTTTAAATCACACCTTTGTCACCTGCACATGATACCGCATGTGGGAGTATTGTTGTGATTGTGTGTGTGCAGAAACAACATAATGCTTCTCTTACACTTGGGTACCGCTTGAATGACTGTAAAATGAGAAATCACTCAGGGAGACTAAGATAAGGAGTATCACTTGCATTGTGAGCGAGCGTCAGCATCGACATTTTGGCCATGTGGTGCATGCACAGACATGTCTCTGTGCATGATCCACTGCATAGGTGCCTGAGTGTTGAGGACCCCAGTGGCTGGAGAAGGCCAAGGGGGTGCCCACGTTTCACCTGGCTGCGGCAGATAGATGATCACTTTTGAGAGGTGGGGATGGACCAGTTGTCTGCCTTGGTGGTTGCCATCCAGGACCCAAGGCGGCTCCGTGATGTCACGGACGCAGTGAAGCGCGTGCTTCCCAACTTGACTTGACTTACACTCGCAACAAAAATTATGCAATCGTTGTTTATATTTACCGCACGTGATTGCTAGCAGTGCAGCATTTTGATTCCTTTAACTCATTTGTGCTGCAACTCTCACTGGAAACAAAGTGTTCCCATTTATCTATTCTGACTGATCATTCAGGGTATCACTTATTCTCTCAAACTTCTCTTTTTTGTGTTCCTGTTCCCACTAACTATCTCAAAGCCTTTTTTTTTTGTTTCAGTGAGTGAAAGAAGGATTTGAAATGAAGAAGTCTTGACAACAAGCTTCCTGAGAGCCCCATTCATATTTTGATCTTTCATTGTAGGAGAAGAACAGATCTAAACTAGAAGAGCGCTCACAAGCGTCGCTATCTCTGCCAAGCACATAACATGAAGGCACACCCCCGCCTGTAATTTGTACTATGCCACTCATCTGGTTAGGGTTAGTTTGATCACATGGGTAGATACATTTGGATATTTTCACTGAATCATATCTTTTGTGTTCTGATGCTGTATTTCGTAATAAAAACAACCAGGTGTGTTGCCAATGTAACTGCTCTATCACCATTAGAATTTGGGTAAATAGAATATTGGCAGTTCTGCTTTCAAATTTTCAAGCTGGAAGCTTTTTAATTTATGTGTGCCAAATATTGATGTGCTTTTTTTTATGGTGGAGGGGGGAGGAGGGACTGGTTAGGGTAGAGGTATGAAAAAGAGCCAGCTGATACTGGCAAATGGGCGGTCCTTAGATGGTCTTTGTAAAACCCAATCATGCACAAATTCAAACAAGTCTGAGATACACTCATTTAGGATGTCCAGTTCAAATTTGGTGAAGATCAGATACATTTTTTGTTAAAGTTATGACTGACGCACAGACAGGAGTGCAATTCCATACCCGCCTTCTGGCCTCAACGCCGTTGAAAGATAACGTGAGTGATGGCTGCATTTCATGACCCTGTTTGTCCGCACGTTGGTCGTCATCGCAAACTCATAGGCGGATCAGAAACATTTCTAACATTAGTAATAACACTAGAGCCTTTAGCACTGTGACAAATCCAAATATCTGATGTGAAAAATGGTCAACTGGTGTGTTTAAGGATCTCATCTTACAGAAAATTCAAATTCCGTTGTGTTGCATGTTGTTTAACACAACTTTAACGTGTTGACTATATGTAGTGACAGAAAAATTACACTTAATAACAATTTACCTGACAATAAATCTCATTAAACAATTTAGACAGCAGACATTTGGACTCGAACAGCAGGAAAAAGCACATCTAACTAACAGCTTTTTGGAAAAATGACAGCCGTGCCATTTAAATAAATGACCAAGGTTTTTCAGGAGTAAGGTATTTGTTTAAAAATCTACTTTATCTGTTAAATGGAACTTATAATTACTTACATAGTAATGCACCGGGATGCCTCCATTGTAAACACAATCAGGTTTTCATATGAAATAGAATAAAGCTCACAGTGCGGACAAGAGGAAATGTATGAATTGTGCATTTAATTTTGAACAATAAGACTGTAATCTGATCATGGATGCAAATTTGCTCTCTTGTGTTACATGTGAATTTAATGTCCTTGTTTCTCTTCCATCTTCAGAGCTCCAGCTGTTCGCGTCAAACCCCTCTGAGCTGTGTGGTCGGAGAGGTGAGCTACAGATTTGGTAACGTCAGCCTGGCGCGGCGGCAGTTATACACTGACAGCATCATTCAGATGGCCGGCGACAGCACAGGTACAACACGCACTCATTTACTCATTTTCAAATTTTCTCACATCATTCATCTCGGTGCTGTGAACGTGAAAAATAAACCATGCAGCATTACAGAAAATCTCTGTTTCCTCTCACGCATATGTCAGTTGCATTATCAAGCAGTTCAACATCTACAAAATGTCATTAACAAAAAAAACTATCATTATATTTCCAAATTGGGGCAACACCAGCAAATGCAGAAAACACTTACAAATACAAAAAAAACACCTGCAGGTGGTTGCATCACAAAACATCTTGCAAATTAAAAAGCTGTCCTGACCATTTGATTCAGCTTTCGTAATAAAAAAGCAAAAGCCTTTAAATAATGACAAAATGTATGTAAATGTTTGACTCACTGACATAATCGGATAAAGTAAATAAATATGCTTCTTTTTTAAATAAAAACTGTGGCAACATTAAATGTCCAGAATTGGGTAAAATTGAGTTTAAAAGCCAAACTGTATGTAAACTTATGGCCTCAACAATATGTGTCTTTGTATGTGTACATTTATTTGTCTTGAAATTTTTTGTATATTTACGTTAAAGACGTTAGAGGTTAAAGGGCAAGTACTTCATTAGTAGCATGTCTGTTTCATGATTTTCTATTTACACAAATATATTTTGTTCAGTGTTTTAGTGTGAACTGTTTATGAACTGTTCATGTTTCTCTGTATTTTCAGTTGTGCTCAAATCCGTAATGCTAAAGAACGGAGACAACGTCATGGCATGTGCTACCATAGTACCAGAATCCCCTTCAGCGGTACAGCGTTTTCCAAATGTTTCTAACTTCAATAGGTGAGTTTGTAATTAATAACTTTTGACCTTTCAGAGCCAGTGTATGGCTGACTTCTGTGCATGTGTGTGTCTATGTGTCCCACAAGCCCGTTAATGTTTAAAGTTGCCACAGTGTTGAACAATTGATGTTTAACTTTCAACATCATTCTACCATAACCCAAATAGGTATAAGTGTAAAATAAAAAAAATAAAAAACAAAACTTCCTTTATTGCATCGATGTCCTTTAAATTATCCACACACCTTGAACTCATCATGTGGCACAGGTTTCTCCTTTTTCTTTCTTAAATATCTTAGTATTTTATCACCTTATTCTGATGCCTGAAGTTATGGTGCATGCAGTCAGGGCCATAAGTATTTGGACAGTGACTTTCGCCCCCCCCATCTCTCTCTTCTTTTTTTATGCAACGGTGGAATTGATATGAAACAGGCAAGATCTGCTTGCGGTGCAGACTTTCAGCTTTAAATCAAGGAGTTTAACAAAATCGCATTAACCATTTAGGAATCATGGCCATTTTTATGCATAGTCCCTCCATTTTCAGATGCCATAAGTAATTGGACAAACTAACAATTGTAAATGTACCGATCACGCCATCACTTTTCCAGTCAGTTTTCTTTAGACAGGTTAGGGGACGGATGGACATTTCCAAGTCACTGGATATGTCTTGGACTTCATTTATGTGAATCATTAATAAATACAAACAGTATGGCGCTGTATGGTAAATCTGTTTGGAGTAGGCAGTTCTCAAAAACTGAGGGACCATGCAAGAAGTAGACAAGTGAGGGAAGCCACCAAGACACCCATGACAACTCTGAAGGAGATGAGATATAGGCTTCTGTGGTTGTGACTGGAGAAACTGCGTATCGTGTAACGTTTGTCTGTTGCATCACCAGTTACACGGCTTCTCAGTGGAGTGGAGCAGAAAAGGGTTTTAATACAAGAAAGCAGATCAGATCTCGGCTCAAGTCACCCATGTGCCTTCTGGCAAACAATGGCTGAAATTTAAGAAAATCCTTCTCTGTGCCACTCCACCATGAAGCTGGTTAACAAACTGTATAATCAAATGCTGTATATTCAGCTGGTGTTGCAACTTTTGTCTGTTGCAAGATCAGTTGATTGTTTCATTTGGACTCCACTGTTGTGGTGTGCAGAGGCAATATTACAACACTTGTGTCACTGTCTTATTACTTATGGGCTTGACTGTAATTAACCAAAGTTGAATTAACATTCATATATATATATATATATATATATACACACACACACACACACAGGTATATATTAAACGTTTTATATTTATTTCTTTTCTGTATGACATTTCTTTCATTATTACTGATTTTTTTTTTATTATGTTTGTAACCATGGGACTACATTTGGTCGCACTACAAATAGTGCTACATAGTAAACACTATCATAGAGTGAAATAAACTCCAACATGGAATAAATTACTCTTATTAGAGTTGAACAATTTAATTTGGCACTTTGAAAGACCAGGTCTACATATTGGCAGGCCAGCTCCTTATCCACTGAGCTACCTGCTCTACAATATGTAGACCTGGGTTCGAATCCCACTCGTGCTACCTGTCTGTGTCCTTGGACATGACACTTAATCTGCATTGTTTCAGTCCGCCCAGCTGTAAATGGGTACCGGCCTTGGCTGGGGAAGTAATCTGCGTGGGACTGGTGTTCCATCCGGGGGGAGTCATAGACTCTCATCCGCTTCACGCTCCAGAATATGGAGATAAGCACCAGTACTTAGGACTTACTTTGATAGTTTACATAACTATTTGGAGTGGGACCAAATGAATTCCAGGCAGATTAATTAACTGTGTAACATGTCAGGAAAAACCCCGCCTGCCACTGGCAGAAATAGATGCTCAATAATTAGATAATTACCCGTGTTGCACAAACAATTCATACCACAACAGCTTTGCATATCTTCACAGATTCTGCAAAAACCACAAGTCATCAACAGATATTTTCCACTCTCCTGTGAATGCTGCATGACTTTGTAGTCATTTCATGGTGTGTGTGAATGTTTTTCTTTAACATTGGGAGATAGGGCATTTTTCATAATTTTTGTGAATTTCTCAAGAGATAATGCATATGTAGAGTGCTAATATTTAGATATGCCTGATTTTTTTCTTAGAGGTCTGTGCATTATCTCTTGAGAAATTCTCAAAAATTCCCTATCTCCCAATGTTAAAGAAAGTGAACAAAAAAATTCCTGGATCTACCCCTTAATTGGATCCGCTCCAAAGGTTAAGGGTTTTGTTCTTGGCCTACACCCCACCCTTTCACCAACTTTCAAGAAAATTGGTTTCGTAGTTTTTGCATAATACTGCTAACATTTATCTCTAATAGTTACAGAGCTGTGCGACGTGTTGGCGGAGGTATGTGCTCTCGGCGCACTCTCTAGTTGCTTCATTTTTGTTGTATTCGCTTTCAATGCACACAGTTGAAGCAGCACCAACAAATTTGGCTTTGAGAATTCCTAATCTAGTATTATCTTAATGTAGTCTAAGTCCTCGAATAGGTTTTTTTTTTTTTAAACCAGGTCTTCTCTACAGTCTATTCTGGGTTATCACACTTATCTTAGATGCAATTTGATGGCTGAGTTCTTGTGAAGCAGCACCACAACTTAAACTTGGATGCCGCACTGGAATGCAGGTGTTATTTTTTTTTGGACCAACAATGCTGTTGTTCTGCTAGATAAAAATAGCTGCTGTGACAATGTTCTGTCAAAAAGTCCCTGGCTCTCTGTCAGTGAGTATGCTTTTGTTTTGTTGAAATCAACTCTTTCATTTTAAATTTCTGACAGCTGAACAGCTCCTTAGCTTTTGCTTATGAGAAAGTTTGTAAAAAAAAACAAAAAAACTCAAAAATGTGATGAGCATAAAAGCATTTGGTCCAACCATTATTTTAAACCTGTCATTCCAAACACATTTATGTCAGTACTGCTACACTTAAGCATAATCTCCTTTGAATCTTTACAAAACAATGCAAGTATTGCCAATACAAATAGCATGTCACAACAAATAGCTGGCCTTTTTGCAGAAAATATCCAGAAACATTGTCCCCATAGCTGTGATTGCCTCCATTATTTTACAACGACATGGCATTTGTGGTTGTTCAGTTGTCCACAAGATCATATCTGGGTCCAGATGGAGGTGTAGACAAACCGGAAATAAAAATAAATAAAAAGTACACAACAAAAGCTTGAAAACAAAACCACAACATAGCATGTTGCTTGCTTCTTGCTGTCTCACGCACACATTTTTTTTTTCATTCCAGATTAGTATCTTGATTTCTTGATAAACATTGCCGGAAAACAAATCAGATGCACGAATACGACTGTGAGCCAAAGTAAGCGCTTCTCTGGAAGCCAATATGCAGCAGTACTGCATTGTTACAGGTGTTAATTACAACATTAATTACCACTATGCCTTGTGTTCTTCCTGACATAAGGTTTGTCTTTGAAATTATACAATTTTCACGTCATCCTGCTTTCAAAAATAGGATAAGGAGGACACCATATTTAAAGGGCAACACCTGGCAATTTGTAGAGTACAATACATTGCATTTCTCAGTATGTTGTCACCAAAAGGAAGTGCATGATGTTAATCTTTTAATTATTCTTAATCACTCGATTCAAAAAGAATCCCAAAACAAAAAGTTCCAGGTTGGAAAGGTCTTGTGAGCTCCGTAACTACTGCTGTAGCAATAGTTACAATTTAAAGTACATATTGCAAATTGAAGAAAAAAAAAGAAAAAAATACACACTTGAAAATGCTTGTTTGAGAACATATATATAACCTTCAGCACATGCAACAATTTGATTTCATAACATGTCTGCTGCAAATTTACACAACACATGCAAAAACAGACACATTGTAAATAGCCACAACACAACGGAAGTACTAGCAACACAAAAGAGGTTTCTGCCCAGAGGGCTTTAACTGACGGACCCTTCAGTGCATCGTGGTGCCCTGTTTTCTTTATCTCTACCTGGTCGGCAGAGTTGAGTAAAGTTATTTATTTACTTTATTGATAATTTCACTTTTACGTTAGCTATATTTTCATGTTTTATTATTTTATTCGCAATGCATTAATCAATCCGTCATCCCAACCTTGAAACATGGAAAATACATGAACTGGAATCACGACGGAGAAGTATTCATTCATCTTCTTCTGCGTAACTGGATCCGGGCCATGGTGGCAGCAGACTAAACAGCTCAGTTTACACTTGCCTATCCTCAGCGAGGCCCTCTAACTCCCCCTGGGGGATTTCTAGGCACTTTCAAGCCAACTGGGAAATGTAAATCTCCAGCATGTCTTGGGTTGTCCCCATGGCCTCCTCCCCATTGGATGTACCTAGAAGACCTCCCTCGGGAGACAAACAGGAGGCATCCTCACCAGATGCCTGAACCATCTCAGTTTGCTCCTTTCAGTGAGAAGGAGCAGCGACTGTACTCCAAGTTCCTTCTGGTTAGTCAAGCTTCTCACCCTGTCCCTGAGCGTAAGCCCAGATATCCTACAGGGGAACTTCCTTTCCGCCGCTTGTATCTGTTACCTTTTTCTTTCAGTTACTATCCAAAGCTCATCACCATAGGTGAGGATAGAAGCATAAAACGACTGGTAAGTCAAGAGCCTCACCTTCTAGCTTAGCTCTTTCTTCACCACGACAGTCTAGTACAGCATCTGCAGGACCTCAGACGAAGCCCCAATCCATCTATCAATCTCACACTCCATCTTACTCCCACTCGTGAACAAGACCATGGGGTACTTGAACTCCTCCACTTGTGGCAATAACTCTCCCCTGAGTCAGAGGGGACAATCCACCCTTTTCCGACAGAGGACCATGGTCTCAGATTTAGAGGTGCTCATCCTCATCAACATAGCATGTTGCTTGCTTCTTGCTGTCTCACGCACACATGCATCTTTTTCATTCCAGATTAGTATCTTGATTTCTTGATAAACATTGCCGGAAAACAAATCGGATGCACGAATACGACTGTGAGCCAAAGTAAGCGCTTCTCTGGAAGCCAATATACAGCAGTACTGCATTGTTACATGTGTTAATTGCAACATTAATTACCACTATGACGTGTTCTTCCTGACATAAGGTTTGTCTTTTAAATTATACAATGATTTTCACATCATCATGCTTTTAAAAATAGGATAAGGAAGACACCATACTTAAAGGGCAACACCCGGCAATTTGTAGTACAGTACATTGCCTTTCTCAGTATGTTGTCATGAAATGGAAGTGCATGATGTTATCCTTTTGATGATTTTTAATCACTTGATTCAAAAAGAATACCAAAATATCACTGTAAATACATATTTTGGTGTTACATTCTCCAAATTACAAAAGTGATTATAAATTTGACTAATCCCAAATGCACTACCATAACCAAATTCCCTCAACCACCCACCACTAAATACAGGAAGTGTGGATTCAGAGAGAGTCAATAAATGCTCATCTTTCCAAACTCCGATGGCCTGGTTGCATCATCCATATTTGTGTAGTTCTGAGTTGAGCAACATTAATCTTCTCTGCAAAAAGTTCCAGGGCGAAAATGTTTTGTGAGCTTTATAACCAGAGCTGTAGTGATAGTTGCAATTTATGGAACAATTTTTATTGAAAATGTTGTTTAATGTGTTTTCTTCATCAGTGAATTAACAGAATGTCAAAACATTCCTTTTCTAACAAAAATCAAATGTTAGAGTTTTTCTTGTTCATTAAAGAAATTAATCATTTATCAAGTTTCAACAATTACATTCAAATAACTAAATAAAAATTGAATTTTTGTATGTGTACCGTCTGGCGGTCCACATTTTTCCAAGTGAGGGGCCATTTTGTACATAGAGGGGCCAAGTGTCTGTCCATCATCTGTGTACAATTCCCTGTTCAGTAAGGTGTACACATTTCACCCATCATTCCATTGCCGTTGGCTACAATTTCAGATTTGATGAAATACACATCACTGAATATATTTTGCAAATTGTTCCTTGTTCAAACACTTCGTGTACTTTTAAAAGGCTTAGAAAATAAAAACTCATCAATTTTCATATTATTTAAACTGTGGTGCATATGCTGCGTTCCATTTACCTCCTAAGTCATAAGTTGCGACTGGGAATGACGTCACACCAAAGGTAAATGCGTTCCACTTTCCACACAGCACTGCAAGTTGGAAAATAAGCTGGACGCCTCCAAGATTATGTGGCCCACCAAAGAGACCTTATGGAAGAGAACAGATGGCTCAGAAGTGACAGTGTTTTAATTTATTGCTTGGTTTTTAGCACAGTGCAGACAGTAATTGTTGTTGGCTAACATCGACCGGGTTAGCCAATATTAGTGGCACGAATTGATAAAAACATTACAATGTATTTCACACATAAAAATCCTGCAGCAACATGTCCACAGACAGCAGTAGGACAGTACTGTGTGCACAATTTGTTAATTGGACGCAACAAAAAAAAAGACAGAAGTGCCAAAAAAGAGTAACAACTACAACTTTCCCTACTGTTGCTGCTTGGAGCAGGCATCTTGGATCATGAACTCGGGGTATGTGGGGTTCCAATGAGTTGACGAGTTGGAATTCCGACTTCAGGGGGTGCTCCTGGGGGGGTGTAACTGGGAAATTTCAACCTCCGAGTATAAATGGAACGCACCAATAGATCATTGGCAGTTCATCTTCTTGTTTTATTGCGGTTGGCATGCAGCTTAATGGTGCATTATCGCCACCTTCTGCCACAGCGTGGGCATCACACAGCACATTTCCAAATGAATATTGGCATGTTGAGAGAACAGGGGCAACTTCAAATACCAATCAAATTTCAGCTGGCCCCACCCCTGGATCCGCACCTGCCGTCGGGCATAACACTGCACAAACATAGCTGCCGATGATCACTCAGTATTAAAATGATTACAAAACCTTGATTAAATCCTGCCTGATTTTCTTATAAATTACAGGAGACTGCTTACAATAAGCTATGTAAATGAAATGTAACAATTTTTATGAGCAAATTTGCATTTGTGTTAATGTGTCTAAAACAATTTTCACAGGTCCATTCTGTTCCCATATTGCCTTCAAATTCAAATTCCTACCAACTAGCACATGTAGATGAAACTTTTTTTGGGTCACAAGATTATCACACACAGCGTGAAGTCAACTATTCTCGGTGGATTGTGTGCTGCCATTCTCACATGCTCTTCATTCTAGACCTGACAGTTGGTGCAAACATTGTACCAAAAAAAGTGAAATCTATTGCAGAGTTAGTGCTGATGACAAATTCAAATGTTTGTTTTTTTGTTCAGTCTCACTTGTGTTTTTGTCATTTATTTCTTGGTCATAATCACTGCACCTGGTGCATTGTTCCATCATTGTACACACTATTACTTCCTGTTTTTTCCTCTCATTGCTTGCCATTTCATCTGGTTTCTGTTACACCTGCTGTCATCCCCGGCCGTATTTGATTCGCATTTATCTTGCTGTTATTTCACGTATCTTCATTCACATTGCCTCCCATTTGATTTTTTGGTACAAGAGCCTCGCTTTTTCAGCTAATTTTTTTTTGTCATTGGACTGGTATTACATTATTTTTATTTGTAATTATTCAACTGTGTGATCCATGTCTGCTTTTTGGTTCCAGTTTCGGTCTTTGTTACAACAGGTAGCTACACAGCTATAGTTAAATTCCCATTCATTCACCCATTTATATGTAACAGTGGCCAGCGGGTCCTGTACAGTAAGCCTCACTCCCGGCACCAAAAGTCATTCTCGCAACAGCTACTCGGGACGCTGGGTTTTAGCCTCTTTGCTAGAGGGCCCACCACCCATACCCGAAATCATGAGTTCAAGTCCATTTGGGAACACACACACACACACACACACAACATAGATTACATTGGTGCCATGACCCAGATAGGAGCGAGGTATAGGGGTGTGGGAGTAACGGTGGCACAGCAGGTCATCACTCCTTGACACCAAAAGACCTTCTGGAAACAGATGCTAGAGCACTTTCTTATGAGCCTTATGGTTAGAACACCTGCCTACATATACACAGTGGTACAATTTGTCAATGGTCGTTTTGACAATCTTACTGTAACTGAGATTAACCCCCCCCCCCCC
>OMMV01064509.1:0-11830 GCA_900302635.1 Chatrabus melanurus
ATAAAATAATATCAAGCGATCAAAACCTAAACATTGAACACAGAGGGCACAGGACAGATGGCAGGACACAACAACCATAGCCCAATAGTCCTCTGTATATCTGCCCTTAACTGTCTTTATGTGAACACATATGGTTGAGAACATTCTCAACTGAGAGAGAAGCCGACATAGTTCCATTTTGATAACCTTGGCCTTGACCTTTGACAGACAGACATGAGCATATACAATACCTGGACTGAAGAGTGCCCTGAAATAAACCCTTCATTGCCCCAAGGTGTGCATCTCCACTAATTTTTATTGAAGTCTGCTTATGACTTCTTGAGATATCCTGCTGATGGACAAACTGGGCTTAAAACATTACCTCCCTGGCCGAGGTAATGATGACCTGGGCAAGCGGATTTTTGTTCCTTCGACGTGATGATACAAACGCCCACATACAGCCTGGAAAACGAACGCTTAATAACATCATCCTCCTCCTCCTTCTCTCCTCTGCGCATTTTTGGCTGCGCCTCCACCCATCACTTTTGGCTGAGAGCGGTCAACAAGTTACATCCATGCACTTTGATGCATGTGAAGTCATTTACGTTTGGCTTACCTTTGCTAACACTGAGTGCTGTAGATCAGTCAAACAGACATCTTTGCAGTATTACACCTGTACAGACATTTTCCTCTGCATTGCTCTTCTGTCAGCCTGTTTCAAATGTACATTACAATTTGTTCTTTGCAGTTTTTTCCTGCAGGTGCAGTATGCAAATAACAGTAACATATTTCCAGTAGATCTGCAATAACTTTCCTTACCAACTGCATTCTGTGCAGATCAGCTGTGTATTGATTTGGGACAAAGCTTCTTTTTTTTTTAATGTGAAAAAATATTTCGTAAACACAGCGGTGAAATAATACAGATAACAAGAGTATTTTGTATTCTGCGATTAGCTCTATTTGCATTTGCATATGTACTTGTTTGAGAGCACAGTAGTACAACCCAGTAACATACCCGTGAGTCTCCATACATGACCGGACTACTTGTACGCATCTTGTGCAACTACCAGTGCTGAAAAATTAAGCCAACGTGGAAGTGCCAAATCTTGCAGTTCCTTGAATGGCCGTTTGAGGCTGGCTCCAAAAGCGAGCATAGACACCCATGTTAAAATCTCCAACTTTACAAGCAGAAATAAACATGTTCACAGCCTGGTCCAAAAACCGGTTTTTGTCTCTATAGCTAGTTTCCCTGTTCATGACAACTATATGAGGGGGTGAATTTTTATATAACTCATCTGTTTCAGCAATTTTAAATGAATAATTAGGGGCGTGGTCACTTTAAGTGACAGCTAGTATACGCCACCGGGTCCAGGCAACCTGCTAGCTGCTGTGGACTCGACCGTGTTTGTCCTTTCTAGGCATTTTATTCCAAATATCTGAGATAATATGGCTTGCTGTGCAGTTAATTGTCCGAATGGACCATCTAAGACGTCAGTGCTCCAGTATTTACGTTGAGTGAAATTTTAGTATCATGTAATTTGCATGTTAGCGCCATTAGCATTAATTACTTAGCTGGTATCAATAGCTTGGTGATGTTATTTCCGCTGTTGATGTCACGGTCACTGAGTCAATATGCCGGTCATAATTTTTAATACCCGCACCCAAGCAACCCGTTATGAAAACCACCGCCAAGTCCGCAAAAAATGTCCGTTAATCAAACACCTGAACCAAGATTAGCCTGTTAGCTTCAGCTTGTTTTTTAAATTCTGAGATGGGGGCGTGTTCAGGCTTCATTCCAGGTCACCGTCGGCCTTGCCCATGCTCCAAGCCTTTGGCCCGGGAGTTAGGCGAAGTCAGGCCCTGCCAAGATGTGTTAGGGTTAGGGTCAATATTTGAGCTTCAAACCAGCTCTTCAGAAAACCTACGGGTGATGTCACAGAGGGTTTGCCCAGTATATATAAAAGCCTGTGGTCTTGTGTGCTTTTGACTGTGCTTGTGTCGAGCTTCTTCTTTTTTTCTTTTTCTTTTTTTAAATTTCCTCCCACCTCACCTGATTTATCGTCCAGAATTTTTGTTCCATTCCCAAAGCTGTTCGTTTTTTTCCAATAGGGGTGCCGTCGTTTTTCCATCTGAATAAGCCCTTCCTCTCTGATGCTTTTGGACCTGTCTTGTTTGAGTTCAAGATTGACTAGACAGATTAAGTTGGATCTTTGCCGTTGTGGTTTCTGATCTTGCCCCCTCGGATCCATTTTCTGTCTGATTGCAACACTTTATCCAGAGGGGCTTAACGTTTATCTATGATTTGTAGCACCTCTCCTGCGCCGATGCTCGTAGCATTCAGCTGGGGCGTACGTCTGGATGGCTGCTGCTCAGTCGTCCTCTATTTGTCGATGTTACTATTTATTATTACCCTCGCTGAGGTGTTTTCAGGTAAAGATCTTGTCCCAGTGAAGGCCTTGTAGATTGCTCCAATATGGGAAAAACCTGCAGGTGCTGTAAATTGCACAAATCTATTGTTTTATCAAATTGGAAGCGTTTTTGTGCTAAAATTCTCCCCCACTCGTTAGCACTCACCCTCGGGCAGAGGTCATGTGGCGTTCACCATCTGTCCTCTGCTACTTTGGGGAAAACAGATGAAGAAACGTCACTGGTTGGTTGACAGATGAGATGCACACTCAGTGGAAAATCAAGAGGAAACACGGAGGCTGGGAAAGGACGGTGAAAGGACTTTGATCCTGTGAAAATAGACTACATTCAATACCAGAGCGCCAACCACGCTGAAATGACAAAGCAGCATAATCTGTTCAGGAAATTAAACTTAAAGTGAAGATGTGACTAAGAGGGTGCTGCTCGTTTGCTTACTGAAATCAGGAAGAGAAAATGTGATTCAGAGGACAATGTCTCAGGCTGGGTGTGTTCTTTATTAATCCTGACAACAAAATGTAGCGCCCTTATTGGAAAAACTGTCCTATCTGGTGACAGTCTGAACTGCAGGTCCATTCGATTGTAAATGAGGATCCTCAACTATGAAGCGTGAAAAGTGTTTCCATACATTTTCAACACAGAGCAGGTTTCGTTAGCATTGGTCATACGTTCCGACTGACTTGGGTCGCCATATGGCAAATATCCTCCAAATAAACACCCGTAAATGCGCAGTTGCAATCTAATGAAAACAACAGCTGTCGCTGGATTTGCTATTGTCTAATGGTGATGTGAATTCCCTGATAATGGCCTTTTTTAAACCTGTGCAGCATCTCTTGCAAGATAAAAGAGTTCCCCAATGTACTCTACCGTAATGCGGTTCTGGTGCGGGTACAAAGAGATCAGATTGGCATGAAATTGTCCGTCTTTATCAAAAAGCATCTGAGCGATCCTCAGGATGTGGCGACATTAGCATGAATTAATCAAATGCATGCAAATGTGATGAAGCTTTTGGTACAGCAATCACAGCAGCATTCTCTTCAGTAAGACACTGTTTTACATTTGATGATTATATTCCCTAACGACTGACAGCAAGGCATAATCTGGCAGGAAATCAAAGCAGGGGATGTTGAGTACAGCAGAATATAAACTTGTTTTCACTTTAAACCCTTTCTTTTTCGATCCTGACAGGTTTAATAACAAGAAACGTGTGTGCTAATGCACGTACAGACCATGCACTAACTGTAGCCTTAAAATATGAAATTCAAAAACAGTGCAATCCTATTTCATTCACTTGTGTTATAATATGTTTCAACACCAAATCAACTGGAATATTTTGAAACATTTCTTTAGAATCACTTGGTGATGTATTGTGGCCCCGTTTAGAACAGCTCTTGGCATCTTCCTTTTGATATGGACTCTGGAACAATGTTTGAAACAGGTTTCAAAGTATTCCAGAGCACTGTTTCAAGTTAGCGATACTAATTTGCAGTACAAAAAACCTTTTTGGCACTATCCCCAGCCACACGTTCTATCTATTGTTTAATTACGGTTTTGCTTTCCTATTCTGTTTAATATTTCGTCTCGAATTTGCCCACATAGTGGGCATGGTGTTTTTCCTCATGTTGCTAGCTTGTTAGCTGGGTGGAGCGGTGTGAAAAGCGCACGATGTGTCCAGTGTTCCGGAGGCAAACTGCATGTGAGTTCAACTACAGGTACTTTTAAGTTTCAATAATTCATCCAGCATCCACTAACCATCCAGAACTTGTTAGCTGATGCTTAAGTGAAGGCGGGAACCGCCACTAACCATCCAATAGGTGGCAGACACATCTATGGGATATTTCATAGGAAATAGAAAGTTCACCAGATGCAATAGATTTTGTCCTTAATATATGCTCTTTTAATTTGATGAGTTACAAGATGATAGCATTTATTGTTTTTGAGTTATGTTCCACATAAAATGGCTGGGATGGACTAACCACAGAGATGAATAAACACTAGAGTGGACACCGTCCTCCTTTCTGCGATATTTTCGTCAGCCAAATTGGGAGAGGGGTTGTCATGATTTTGTGACCCACCACTCTACTGACAGCAACATCAAGAACCACAACTCAAGTCAATACCCGTCAGATAAATTTATTGCATAAAAGCCACCATCTGATGGTTGTGTCAAATACTATAAAAATCCAAACCACAGGCTCTGTGGGTTCCAACACACTTCGCCCCGTGTCCATTTCACCCCTCATATATAATTGTGTAGTGTTATTAAACTGGTAAGGCAGTGCATGTTTGTTGTGCTTTATTACTATGTATTTAGAATGTATAATATAGATAGTAGGGTGGGTAAGGTTAGATCAAGCTATAAGGAAACAAGCTAAACAAAACACCAAACCAGCAAAAGTCATACAAACTAGCAAAAGCCAATACATCAAAACAGACGGTGCACCAATAGCAATTAAAATGTCACATGCAAGACCAAAAATTTCTGTTTCTAATTGTACATGCTCAAAAAAACAACATGAATTATCTATTTTTAAATTTGTTCTGTGATCTAAAATAACGTGATGCTGTTTGACCTACGTCTCACCTCAGTACTTAACACGAACGGCTGTTATGTGCTGAAAAAACCAACGTGAAATATCTATTTTTAAATTTGTTCTGATCTAAAACAACATGATGTAACGTATGTAACGTCCCACGACTTAACACGAATGGTGAAGTTGAGGGGGGGGGGGGGGGGGGGGGGGGGGGGGGAAGTGTTTGTCAGCGATTCGAGAGCAAACATAATACCAGCAAAGCGCACCAGCGGTCAAACTATTTTCCACAAGTGAGATGGTGTTTAAGCGTAGATAGTAGATTTTAAAGAAGTTATATCTTTTTGTGCTGCAATTCTCATTTAAGCAACAATAACTGGGATTTTTTTAATAAACTGCTCTCAACCTCATTATTGCATTTTATTTTGGGAAACACTTTGTATATATGGTTGGAAAGTGTTACACAAATATATGTATTTTTTTATTATTAGTAGGAATTACATACATATAAATATTGCAAGATTGAATGATATTTTTGAAAGCCTCACCCCCAGTAATATATCAGCATTAACCCTCTGCTGGATTCTCTGCTGTGACAGACACACTGTGACTGACAGAACTGGCACCCGGTTAACTTAGTGCCAACTGCTGGTCTCCAATAAAAGTTGTTTTTTTTTAGGTAAAATTCTGTTCTATTAACACATACAATGATCCACATAATAAATAGCAACAACAATTCGTAGACAGGATCCCCCTCCCCAAACATTTCTGCTACTTTTGTGATGTAAACAACAAGCATGTTGTTTTGTTTACTTTGCGGAACATCATTCAATCCCTCTGCCAAGATGGTGGCTCGAGCTATTCGTTACTGGCTGCTTCAGTGAATGATGATGTCCCCTGTAGTATTTATTCATCTCTGTGGTACCAACACACTCACTCATCTACATTTATTGCTGTCAAAGCTCTAGGCTGTTACCACTGCAGGGAACCCCTCGCCAGTATGAAATAGCAGGAAAGCAGATAAAAAGGGTGGACACTGCAACAACAGTTATTTGTCAGTATTGTGTGAGCCAATATAACAAACCTGAAAAATATTAGACTTCACGAGAATCATGTCAAAAAAAATTGGTCCCTCATATGAGTCAGCTCATATGAGGGCGTGAAACCAGACTGAAAAAGCCTCTGCAGGTTTATTCCTTTTGACCATGTGTCCTCAGGGTGGGACGAAACACCATGTCCTCATGGATTTTACATTTTTACATAAGGACGCTGTAGCACGCCCGGCTGCCAGTCTTGTCATCATTATGATCCATTTTTCATTGTTGTTGTCTCTTGTGCATTCGAGGAAGAAATGATGTGGAAAAAAAGTACAAAGCAATCCTGGAAGAAAAGAAAATGCGCGCAGCCTATGACGCCACTACATGCAGTGTTGAAGTTAGAAAGCAACACATTTTCTTGGCTTATGCTCCTCCGTTTTCTTCATCATAATGAGCTTTGGACTCTTTTCAGCAATCTGAATAGGCTGACGTACTTGATTTGGTGGGAAAGCATCATTTCTCTTTATCTCCTACTGAGCACAAGACACATTCTGGGGATATCAGAACCTCTTACGTGTCTTCCTTTTTCCATCCGTCCATCCATCCATCCATCTCTGTGGAGCTAAGTCCAAATAGTGTTAAATCAACACTGTTGTAGGAAATCAACACTATCATAACGTAAATGAACATTACTAGAGTTGATTGACTTGATTTAACACTTTGATAGAATTTATCTATAATATAATGCTGTAAGGATGTCTGTCTGTTTGTATGTCCGCCTTATTTCTCAGCTGCCGCTGGGTAGAGTGCCACAAAATTTTACACACATAATCGGGGCCCCACGCAGTTGTCATTTCTTCAAAAAAAATTGACCTCTCAAGAGAGACCCCTCTCTGTGGGGAGACCACCTCTCTTTTGAGGCAGGTGTTTGAGTGTGTCTGCTCCAGTGTACTCGTCTTGTGCGCGCTTCACAGACACGTCCACAGCGACAGGACAAACCGCTGCTTCCTCCTGCCGGCTGTTATTGTCACTGCACTGTTTTCACTGTCCACACACAGAAACGACTCCAGCGTTTTTCCTTTCAATCCACTCTGGAGAGCGTTCGCTGCACTGTGCTATATGCTATCACGGATGCACGTATATTTGAATATTATGTTCCTGTAAAAATGGAAAATTCTGCAGAAGAAACGCTGCTTCATAAGTAACGTAGTGTACCAGGAGGTGCTGACAAGATAACTGTGCGAATACATTTACTCAGAATACCCACTGACATACTGCATAGCCACTGACCACAATATTCCGTCTATAGGTAGGCATTGGCTTATAATAAAGTGGAAATTTTGGGGGAGATAGTTCCTAAAAATTCGAGGCTACATCAGTTTGGTCTCTGGCGGCATCCTTTGCAGGATAATCCTCATCACTTTATTCTTTCTCAACTATAAACACCACTCATGCATGGTACATACTCACGGGCACTGGCTACTAGTTTAACACTATTTGGAGGTGGACCATATGTACTCACTGCAGTCTGTTTGACTACTAAATTTACTGTGCGTGCTCTCAATACAGGTGGCTAAAACAACTCTCATTGCCCAGTTTGGCTAATTCGGGCATGTAATACAAATGGAAACATTACCTTGAGGGATTTTTATTTATTTATTTATTTATTTTGGATGTTACCTCACTTAAAACAGCAATTATTGTCAAAATGCACTGGCACACTTAAGGCTGTCAGCCACAGATGAGTTATGAGATGCTGAAGATAAAAAGCAGCTTGTTCAGCTGCAACATGTTCCATGTAGTCATACTTAAAGCGGAGAAAGGGAAACGCCAAAAGTGGCTCCCTTCAGTCTGTCTGTCTTTTGGTGCATTGCTACCCAGTTTTCCTTTCTTGATCCCCTTGAAGTCCCTCCTCTGATTGCCCTGTCACTTTCTTTGTGGTCTACTAGAAGCTGTGATATTAGGGATCAGGTATAAATCAACGTGGCGCATTTAACCTTGTTTTAAACTGCTGGATCACTGGAGCACATGATGCTCTGTTGGCTCATCGCCCCAAATCATGTTCCTGACGTTTTGTTAGCGATTATCGGACAAGATTTGAGCTCAACATGTGGACACCGGTTTCGCTCCTTCAGCGTGAATTACAGCACAAGGTGAAGCTTTTAGTGATGGTTGCGGTGAGTGGGCATCGAGATGACCTCCAGCCCAGCTTCAAAGTAAATTCTTAACAGTACGATAACTGCACAAACATTATAATCACTTGAAAACGTACAATATTTATGGACTGACCTCCCAGAGAGGAATCACATTATGCAGCCTCGATTTGTGTATTCAGATGCGTGTGTTCATGGTGGAGATGAGTTTCCCTGTCGTATTAAATTTGGTCTTACATTGGTCAGCCATGCATTCTGTAGCTGTTTGGGATGTTAAACAGATATTCATGCAAAACAATCTGCAGCGTCACCACATCAGTCAGCCAACAGATATTAAACCAACAGGCTGTGAAGTCTGCAGCCAAATGTTGTCACCCCATTGCAGTTTTAGTTTGTCTTCCAATTTCCAATCATTTGTTTGTTAAAGAGCAGTGTGTACTGATAGGCTTTCAGTGTTAGTATTTGGTTCCAGTGCTGAAACGCAGATAACTAATTGTCAGTGCAAATCTCTGATGAACGTTTGCTATTAGTTAATAAATAAATAAAATAAAATCACAAATCAAATCATAATTTGCATAATGCATTTGCAAGGTTGTTGCAAAGAAATTTAGCTTTGCAGAAACTGACGACAGCATAAAAAATTCAATCATTTCACTCTCCTCAGAGAAAATCTTGCACACACAGAAAGCTTAGCGGCTGATTCCGAGGATGGATCTTCTGAAATCCATATTTCCAGACGGAATACATCATAACAAGACAAAGTTGTCCAATTTCTAAACGAGGCCAAGCTTTGTTCAGTTCAAAGAGGACACTCTGTGAGACTCATTTGTGGAGGAGGTGCGGTTCAGCTGAGCTCCTCGGATCCTCAGAAGAACAATCCGGTTCCTGAAGCGGGTCACGTCTTATACTGAAGAGGTCGGAGGTTTGCTCATATTTCCATTTGCAGATCAACACGTCGGGTCAGTCGATGCACTTTAAATCAAGTTGTGTCCTGCACCGGAAGGCTCAGAGCACGTTTCCACACCGCAACGATTATATGCCTTATATAAAAATGTCTCTGTATATCTTGCAAATTGGGATTTAAAAAATTAGCATACACTTCATTGTGGAAAAAAATATGCCATTAAAATGGGCATAAATTTGTGATAAGGTAGAAGATTAACAGCTTTCAGAGTCACAGATATAATGTTGCACTAAATATTTTTTTTGCACAGTGACCCCAGGCTGTTTAACTTATCTTATCCATTAGATTTATTAAAAATAACAATAATAATGACACTCATATGTGTAAGATCATTTTGTGACCACCAGCTCATATTTGGATCAGAAAGTGGTGCATAGAGACATCAAATAATTTAACATATTTAAATAATTTGGTGGATACATTAGCATGAACACACCCTGAAATCATTGTATTTTCTTATTTTCAGCATTCTTTCAAAGTTTTTGGTAGCTATTTCCAGTTGGTCGGGCCTGGTTAGTGTAGTCTATCAGTCAATCAGAGTGGCACCTGTCATTCCCTTTAAACCAGAGTGTGCCAGGCGTGTGCGCATTGTGGCGCATTGTGAAGTTACCCGATGAGCACATATTAGCCAAATACATTATTTGCTTGAAATTAGTTTAGCAGGAATTTTTCAACCCAACTGCATGCTAATCAAGATAGCATGGCAGCTAGCCAGGAAAAATACTATTATTTGAATGGAGCGTATTTGTAATTGAGGTCTTCTTGGAATTGAAAGTTTGGAACGGAGCTGAAATGGACCCATAGAACTCCTATCCAAACCTGGACCATGCATAAATTAAAAAAAAAAAGAGACCAGGTCCAAAGGTACCCCGTGGTTATTAAGACCTAGTTTGAAATAGTCTGAAGCTAAATACACCCAATTTAAAATGCTGTGCACCCGGACGGTAAACGCACAGTGTTGTGTAATTCGCCACTCGTTAATGAGCAGCGGATATGGAAAGAGCAGCAACAGACTGTCTGACATTACATTGATTCTGACTCTTAATTAACTCATCATGTTTAGGAAATATCGTAGAGGAAATGCAAATAATTGCATTTGAAGAAGATGTTCATTTATCCACAGGCCTCCTCCCTGATTAAGAGAACAACATTTTCTTTTATTTCTCCTCACAGGAGCGCACGTACACTGATATCAACAACCTACGGATGCTCACAGAGAGAGAATACACATATTCTCCGACGGCCTGTCCTGAGAGTCCAAGAGTGACGATTTTATGCACCTATCACAACCTGTAGATGATAGACATGGCAAAGAAAAAGAAGAGTGCAAGTCACGTTTAGACAAATTATCAGCTTCACATGATAATTTGCTCGACAACATTTGACAAAGTGGATTAACTGTTGAGAGAGAGCTGTGTGAGGCGCTGTGTGGAATTGACGTGACTCCTTACATGTGTTCAAGACTCACGCTGTCATTCAAGTCCGCACTTCTCCTCCTCATAATATTTCCCTGCTATTTTTTTTAGTTCATGCAAGGACCCTCTCTGCAGTTCATGCTTTCTCTCTCCCACACACATGATGATCGCTGACAGCATGTGTGCTCTGATCCCACGGCAGATCTGAGATACAACAGAACAAGAACCGACTTGGTCCTGACTAGACTGATTGATATTTTGGCCCTATCTGGCTTGGGTCTGGGACCAGGCTCTTGGATCATTGGACCTGAGGGGACCTGTGAAGACCTTCAATTTGTAGTAGTAATCCAGTACTTTCTCAAGCCTCGTTCTCACATTCACAGATATGCATCCTGGAAGGTCACGGTTGGAAACCTTGTCCATACCTTGGAAAACCTTAGGGAACTGGTATATTCCGACATTGTGCCATGGTCTTGTTTGTGGAGCCCATAATGTTGTTGTATATACAGCCCTGGTCAGAATTATTGGCACCCCTATATTTTATGTAAACATTTTAAAATAAGGTCAGAAATAAATGCACTGGTTTGTTTGCATTTATTTATTTGCATATTTTAAAATGTGTACATAAAATATAGGGGTGCCAGTAATTTTGACCAGGACTGTACCGTGACATCACCGGGAGGTTTTCCAGAACTGACTAAATTGTGCTAAAGTTATACTACTGGTGTGCTAAGGTTGTTTTTACACGTCACATGGTCAGCGCTTTGGTAGGGCAGAATTGTACAAAATGAAATGATATCATAGCTGTGATTGTTGTTGGCATATCTTAGCATGGAGAGCATTGTAGTGAGTAGGCCACAATACCACTGTGCTGCCGTTTAATGGCTGTAGCACACCTGGAGACCCCTAAACAGAAAACACCACCGATGAAAAGTTCAAACAGTGTTTATTAAAGCTGGTGAGACTGGAGTGGAAATAACGTCTGGGAATACCAGTCCGTACACAATGGTATCCATGTGGAGGTGATGGTCTAGAGCCGTGGTTCCCAACCCTGGTCCTCAGGGACCCCCTAACATGCACATTTTCCATCAGTCCCTGTTCTGCCACAAGCTGATGAGCACATTCAGGTGTCTGTTAGCTCTTGATTAGCTGAGCACACCTGAATGAGCTAATCAGCTTGGGGCAGAGCATGGATAGATGGAAAATGTGCAAGTTAGGGGGTCCCAGAGGAAAAGGGGTTGGGAACCATGGGTCTAGAGGTTAAAGCAATCCTCGGTTCAAATCCCTGTCAGACCAGAAAATCACTAAGGGCCCCCCCTTAAGGACC